>ML781724.1:151433-193634 GCA_009831015.1 Picea engelmannii
TTAAAAGGTTTGGAATATCCCTCCTTCTAGTTTTGTTTCTCCTTCCCATTCTGTTTGGATGATCCTTTTTCATCATGCATTGTGAGTGCATGTGCTTTGGGATCCTTGATTAGGCCCATCTAAATGAGTTTTTCCCATTCATGTGTGAGAGAATCAATGAATTGATCTATGGTATGCATCTTCCAATTTGTTCCCATGAGATACCTTCCTGAATGGAAAGTGGAAATATAGACAACATATTCTAGTCCTAGCTTGGCCAAGATTGTTAGAATAAGTTGATCCACTTGTTTAGAATTATCAATACCACAAGTTGCTAAGCTCAATATCAAAGATTTAAACTTAGCAAAGAAATCATGCATATTATCAAAACTTTTAGTATCCAAAGTATTCAACTCTACCTCAATCATATGACCTCTCATCTCATCCTGCTTTCCAAACAAACTTTCCAAGGTGGTCCAGATCTCATTTCGAGTCTTTCATGTAGCAACATGAAACCATAGATCAATTGAAATAAATTCAAGAAGAAGTATTGTGGCTTCAGCATTTCGTTTCTCCCATCTCATCTTCTCAATCGCTGATGTAGGTTTTGTTTTTGTCCCCATCGTCAAGTTGTATAGTCCTTTCCTTTTGAGTTGGAATTATGCCTTGGGATTCCAATGAAAATAATTGTATGGTATGAGGATTACCACCAAGTTTGACTGTATAATAGGTGTCCTATCCATATCTCTTACTGTTTCTGAAAACCCCTAAAACTTTACTCTCAATCTGCAAGTGAAAAACTAAGAAATCACTGCAGAAAGGGTACTTTAAGTGAAAATTCGTATCAGTTTCAAGAGACGATTTTCCAACTTGCTTTATGAGAAATTGGTGAGGAATATTGCCAAACAGTTGACATTTCACTTACAGAATGGGTTGATTTACTTCTCACGTGAGTCGTTTCCTCAAAAAGTTAATATTTTGGGAGAAATCATTGCAGAAAGGTATGACCATGGATTTGTATCAGTTTCAGGGGGTGATCTTCCATCTTTCTTTTTTAGCAAACGATGAAGAATTTCATCAAACGGTTGAAAACCCACTTGCATAATGGGTCAATTTACTTTTTGCATGGGCCATTTCGTCAGAAAATTAATATTTTGGGAGAAATCACTGTCGAAAGGTATGACCACGGATTTTGCTCGTCAAAACTTTGATTTTCCTTATTCTTTGGCTTGTCTGGCTTTCTCCAAGCAACATATCTCTGACACCATGTCAATATTTCATCAAAACCTGCACAGGAGATCTAGCTAAAGCAAGTACAAACAAAGTTTATCAAGAAATGGAGAGAGATTCAATATGGAAGAATGAGAAAATATATTCACACTACTCCAATGAGTTGATGATTGATACATAGATGATGATCAATATGATACAATGAATGAGTGGAATACACTCATATATAGGACATAGAATTCCATAATAGCATAATTCATGCATGCATAATAGCATAATTCATGCATGCATAATAGCATAATAGTGATTATCTAAAATAGAACTAGTCAGTTAATTCCGACTGAACTAGTGTGCCGAAAATAGGAATTTCTCCAACACTTGTGTGGTGATGGAGGATGCTTGTTGTTCTAGTTTGAACACCTTAGACTCCCAGTCTCCTTGGATCTAAGAGTGGGTGGTCGACATTGGGGCAACTTAGATAGCATATGAGGGGTCGAGACAAAACTCTAGGCCACAAAAAATGATAGGCACCAGGGTGATCAGGAAAAAGGGAGGAATCCAATGGGATATCTCTCAAATAATGGGGTCCTGAAAAGGGTTGGGTCTGTGGGAAAAAAGGCTTAAAAATGAATGGTACCACTACAAGTAGAATGAAGAGAGGAAGCCAATAGAATAAGTCACAAATAAGGGTGCGATCGAGCCCCATACCTTTTTTCTTTACTCCTACAGAGTTATACTCCGATCTGAATAATACTGCAGTGTTGAAAGGCCCAGATTCTTAACAGGAACAAATGTGTAGTAATTATGCAACCAGAATGCAGGAGATAAAATTGCACGACAATAGATCTAGTCTATTCTTTGTTTGTTTCCGTCCCAAAGGTTAGGGTATGTAGAGTTTCTACAGATAAGGGTTTTCCCTGTGTTATAGCTCTCTGATATACGTGTGGGGTCCAACAATAGTACTCTGCCCAATATCTTAGGGAACCAACTAAGGAGTCTAAACTGTACCCTTAATAGTACTACCCGACTACCCAGGTACTAGATAGTATCTTCCCGAGTATTGTTCTCGATGACACTCTAGCAGTCAGGCGACCAATCGGTTTATCTATGAAGGGATTCAAGATATCTAGATAGGTTCAATATCTCAGGGAACCAACTAAGGAGGCTAAACCATACCCTTAACCATACTATCTGACTACCTAGGTACTAGAGATTATATTCTCGAGTGTTGTTCTCTATGACACTATAGAAGTCAGGCGGTCGATCAGTTTATCTACGGAGGGCTTCAAGATATCTAGGTCGATCCGTATACATGTGTTGTATGATGTGCTACCACTTGTAGTTCTCGCATGTATTCTTCCCCAACCATGGATTTATGCATTGAACGACAGATCTTTGTAGCTTTAAGACGTCAGAATACATCTCTACCTTGAAAACAAAATATCTCGCAATTTTTGGCCAAGGAAAGAGCTCTAATACCACTTACAATATTCTAGATGTAATATAATATGCATAACAAGAATATTTAGAAAGCAATAATAGAACAACAATAATATAGCTATAGAAAAACCAAAATAATACCAGAAAGAACACCTTTATTAAAGATAGCAATGTTCACTTTCCTCTTCTAAGGGGAAACATCTAGCAGAGCAGAGCTCTATTACAATAATATCCAAGACAAAAATATCCAATAGCTCCTACTCGTATTTATACTAATTTTACCTTCTAAGAAAACTTCTAGAGGAAGATCTTTCTAGAAGCAAAAGCTTCTATTAGGTCTTCTTACATTGACTTATTTTCCTTTATTTATTAGGACTTATTAACTAATGTCGACCTTTATTACGTAGAAAACATATCCTACCAACTAATGACCCATGAAGAGGGGTTATGATTGGATCCTAACAAAGTGAGAGAAACACATGCCACTGCTGGTGATAAAACTGAGGTTTCCATGCATGAGTGACTTCCACTAGTCTAACTGAGTGTAATTGACTCTGAACTGAAGAGGAACATCCTATTTTGGAGGATAATATTCTCTAGAGAGAATATTCTCATCTAAGGAAGCGTTCTCAACATTGGATTATCAAACTTAGGAAAACAATTCTAGCTGAGTCTGTAATATCTCCAACACAAACAATGCATCTAGTTTATCTTAATGAATTGGTGCATTTTTTCAGTATAATATGCATTAGTGTGTTGTATTTTTGTATACATCGAATATGATATCTATGCTTAAACATCCCCCAAGGGAAACTTCCATAAAGTAATAAGTGTGGAGGTTTGTACTTTAATTTTCATTGAAAACTATTTTCACATTGTGATTGAGGTAATTAGTGCATTGGTGAGTTTAAATATGAAGGAGGCATTAGGCATATTTTTTTTTGTAAAAGTGACTTAAACAAAACCCTAAACCCTAATCCATTGCTGTGCCAAAACTTAGGGGAGACTTGTGCAAAAGATATTTATTGGTACATATAATAAATTGTTTTCTTATTCTATTCCAATATTAAGTGTTGTAAGTGTTAAGTTGTCCATTAAATATATGGATGATTTACATAATTATAATGAATAGAGATGTAATCATATGGTATATTTATTTAAATGAAATAAGACATTAATTTAATGATTATATCCAAACACATTAATTAAAATATAAAAAACAATATTATTATAAAAAAAATTAATGATTAATGAAAAAATAATGTAAAAAAACAAGAAGTCTCACATGTCTACTTGTAATAAAACAAAAATCAAAAGTGCAATGTTTTCAGTGTATTATATTCATTTTAAAAACATGGTATGTTCAACAACATTTGTAGCTTTGCAACTGGTGTGCTCCATTTTAATCATTGGCTAGATGGCCATGAGAGCCCCACTCATACTATTCAGATTTTTTAGGACCAAAGACTCACATTGTCTGCTATCTTCAGCAACATTTGCAACCACTTCCTATCTATTTCTTTCATAAATTCTCTTCTTCCCCTCTGAAAATCAGTTGCATATTCTCGAGTGTCCACTCCTTCTTTAGAGCTCGATCTCTTGTAAGCACATTTTGGCATGCTTGCACATCTGCCGTGTGTTAGTTTCTTGACTAAGATCACTATGAAAATGTACTTGCCATGAGAACACATTATATTTTTCATAATATAATTGAGAAATTTTTCTATTGGAAAAAAACAACAACATAGTATATTCAAAATAACAACAATATTCCCTTTAACTATATTATTACCGTTGTTGTCATTATTATCATTTAAGTTATGAAAATTTTAGAATGCACAATACTCAATAACAAATAATATGCAATGATATAATCAAATAATATGCCTTGATGCTTTCAAAATATATTGTATGCATCAATACATTATATGTATAAAATGTGCATTGATGTTTTCAATGTATATCACCCGTGTGTTAGAGGGCAGTGCATCTTCTTTTAAATGTAAAAATAAAAAATTGTATTATGGTTTTTGATCGCCAAAAAAAATTGTATTATGGTTTTTGATAGCCAAACTTTTTAATTATAATGAACATCTACTTTGCTGTTAATAAAACGAAGGTTTTAGTGTTTTTTTTTAAATTTGATCCAATCCTTTATGAATCCTTTAAGAGTAAAATCTCTATAAAACCTCCAATACATGATATAATATTTTCATTGTAATGAGTGAATTGTATTTATAAAATTTAATAATAAAAAAATACTTCTCAAAACTTATTACATGAATTGATAAAATAATAATAAGAAAATATAAATAAAGGAAGAAATCCCTATTTATTAAAAAGACACAAAATCTTAACTTAAAACTTAAGTTATCAATGACTGAAATGATGTATTCTTTATTACATAAAAATAATATTTTATCAATATTGATTTTTCTATAATTAAAATAGTATACTTACATGTTCAAATATGATATTTTTTCCATAACTAAAAAAAAATACAAAATCATAACCTTGTATATAAAATATTTTTTATAAAAAAATATAATATATATAAGAAAGATGATGTTTATATCATATATTGATTGTAAATAATAATAATATTTATATGTTTAGTTTAATTATTTTATTTTAGGATTTTTTCTTTGTCTAAAATTAAATTAGAAATGATTGGATATATAAATTTGAGTGGTTAATTTTGTATAATTATAACTTTAAATCCATTTTTACATTCAAAAATATAATTTAAAAAACAAAAAATTATAATTTGATATAAATTTATATTACTATATTATAAAAAAACAAAAATATAAAATTAAACAAAACCATATTTATATACCTATAATAATAATAATAAAAATAAATCAAATACATCCTCAATCTTGTGATGCCTTAAAATTACATCTACTATTACAAAATATATTTTCGATCTTATCCTATATTGATTATGAGGACGATATCTTTTCCATCTTATCCTATATTGATTAGGAGTGATGTGTATAATGTGTCCATACTAATGGGATTTTTCTTTTAGTAATGTTACAGTCAGTTTGCTATTGTTTCGGAACTAAACATGTTTCTAAGGATCCATACTTATTGGAGTATGTGCTTGGATTGCATTTGAGTATTGCCTGTACAATCGTGCATCTCATGGGTTTGATATTGTGCCCGAACAGCGCTGCAAAAGGGTACTGTAAAGATATATATAGTAATTGTATGTATATTTGTCATTACTTGTTTGTCCTTTTTTGAACACTATATTCTTGTTTGTCCGTTTTTGAACACTGTCAGATTTTATATGCGGTGAGAACTGGATTTTGATTCTCCCATGGCCCAAATGGCTATTGAATATATCTGCAAAAATCGATGAAATGACTAATGGTCGAATACTGTTACTGGAACATGTATAGTTGAGTGAGCAGAGGGTGACGTATGAATGTGAAAGCTAGAAAATAATAGCAACAACGACTGTAGGAAAAAATCCTTGGGAATGGGTTCAATTATGAAGAGCAAAGTGGGGTCGCTTGGACAGGCTTTTGCGCCCTGGCTTTTTATCTCACCACCTTTTTATTTTCCTTCACAAGTGCGCATACGGTGCTCGTCGGCATCCTGTTGATCGAGTCAGCCAGCTCGTGATCACCCGTATATATACACACGTTATACTGTTCACTGCGTCAGCTAGTTCGTGATTGTCACCCATATAATTATGCCGAAAGGCGTACACCTATTGACAATGGGCAGATTTAATAGGGATTTAGTGTTTAATAAGTTTTCTTTGGATAGGATTAAATATGGCTGGAATATTCTTAGTAGTCACACAAAATAAATCGCTGTTATTTCAATCATTAACTTCCTAGCTATTATAAAGACATCCGTTTATGTGTTTACTTTTTTACATTTACCTAATCATATTTAAAAATTACTTTGATAGCTAACTGATTGCCACCTAAGTGATTAACATAAGTTATAATATTAACACCACATAAATGAAGCGCAACCATTTATTTGTTAATTAATAATAAAATTTAATATATTTTTTTAAGGATTCTTTTCATCTTAACCTTGCCAAAAGAATTTGTTTTGTTTATTTATTTATTTTCAAATAATTATAATTTTCCTGGTAAAGTATAGATCAATTAATTAATTTGTGTGGAGTATAATCTTTTTCTCATCATAGGTTTAGAGTGCTTAAGATTAGAATTCAAAGAATTTGGACCTAAATTCACAAGTGCTTAACCTGTGGCTTGAGAAATAACTTCTACCGTGAATCTCGGCCTAAGCCACACCAACCTTTAACATGGTTGGATTTTTTTGTCCCCGCAGATTTCAAACCAATGACTTTAACGACACTGAGTGGCTTAACAACACACTTGGACTTTTCAAATTTAATAATATATATTTTTATATAATATTTATTATATTACATAATAAATATAATCTAAATACTATAGTAGATAATACATATAACATAAATATAATAATAAATAATATATTAGATAATAAATAATAACTTCTTATATTTAGATGTGGTAATTTGTGAAATTCATTGTTAATTTTACATATTGAAAGACATGAAGGGAGCAATAACACTTCAATTCTATCAATCTATTAGAAATAAAAAACACAAATATTTTTATTATATCCAAAAATATATATTTGTTTCCCTATATTAAATATTACATTATATACACACATTTATGATAATAAGTAAATTAACATTACATCAATATTACATAAAAACAAACTCATTACTATAATCTCATAATAAAAACTAATAAAAACTAATTAAAATTACAGATATTCAAAATCTCTCTGACATTAAGCTGGATTTAACCACATATTACTTTTCATTACCTTTTGTATCACATCATTTATTCCTTTATTCATTTATTGGCAATCTGTCCTTTGCAATTTATTGATGAACTTTTCCTGTTACGCAATTCATTGGCCGCCCATTCCCGTCACATAACGTCCTCCTTTATATTGCATGATTGCCTATTTGTCCTTGCAAATCACGGGTTAAGTAGACTTGACATGGACTAACATGAATTAACACTACCATTATTGTTGCATGTTAATTTAAAAAATTCCAGATAAAATCATTATTACCAATTTAAATTCAGGTTAACAATAAATTTATTATTAAATTTCCTTTATTGTGAAAAGGGGTCAGAGTTTTTTTATTCTTTAAGATAGATTTATGTTATAATTCTATTTAATTTTGTAGATAAATTTAATTATTATTAAGATATTTATATTTTTGTATTATAACAATATTTTTACATAAATATCATATTTACATCATTTTTATTTATGTTTAAATTTGGTATATTTTTTAGTCTTTTTATATATAACAATTTTTATATTAGATGTATATATCAAATCTCTTTTTCATATTCATATAGAGAGAGAGTTAGACACAACTAATTTTATAATATTCTGAAATCTTATACTATGCAAACTATTTATCCTTAGATCTCATATTAATTAATTAGTAGCTTGGTTTGAATTTATAAAATTAATTGAATACTAAAATGAAAGAATAGGCAAAAATGTACACACCATCCACACAATTGAACACAATATGTATCTTCATAAATCTAATATTGAGAAAACCCAACTAGAAGGTGTCTTTTTTTTAAAGTTATGGAAAGCAAGTAAAAAGAAAGAGTCCCTCACTATGGAGTTTCCTTTGACATTGTGGCTTGAACGATTGTTACAGATTCTCCTACCTCCTCTGTTAGGCTCTCAAAATACCACTCTTTGGATGCTCTGGTCAACTATGGAACGAGTACAATACAAAAGAATGGAACCCCTTCTCCTCATGGCCTCTCGATATTTAACATAAGTCGATAGTCATCTAGGGTTACGGCTTTGACTTCCTAAACCCTGAATTAGTAATCAGGTTTGGACCTTCTAGAATGTTCTTGAAAATCCACTATGTGGTTAGCCCCACACGTTTGAGTAATGGGGGCTAACATGACATCCTCTCGTACCATGGTGGTCAACAAAGTAGGTCAAATTGTGGGAGGTATAACTTTTACAAACAAGCTCCTATTGAGATGATTCTTGAACCGTTGGAAAGGTTTCGATGTGTAGAATATGGAATCTTCCTTTGGAGTATGTTTGAACCTAAAAAAATGTTGCTTGATGCCTCAAAATGGCTCCAAAATATTTTGGATGGTTTTTTGGACCCAATTTTCCAAATTGGTACCTATTGTTAAAATGACTCTCCAAGTTGATTCCTCCAATTTTTTCCACCTATAAAATACCAAGATAGATGACAAATTATATAATGATCCAATCTAGATCTTACATTCCCATTTAGGGAGGCTTTTGGTCCCCAAAATATTTTATTGAATGAGGTGAGGAAAATTTTCCTCTAACTTCTTTATGGAGTACCATTTTGCTTTGCCTGGAAGTTGTCTTTTCAACCCAATCTACCAAAGGTCATGTTTCCCCTTGTCTCATAGTTTTGTAATTCTTCTATAAAACTATATCTTATGCCAACTCTCCCAAAACATCTAGTTCTAAGTCTTCTATGGTAGGTAGGACCTACTCCTCTTCTTGATCCAACATGGAAGGCTCATAGAGTTTCAGATTCTCCACATCCACTTCTAAGTAAATGCGCATGTATGGGGGTAGATCGAGTTTGTAGGTGTTATCGCCCACCTTCTCCAATATCTCGAAAGGGCCACACCACAAAGCCTTGATATTCTTACCAAGACCTTGTAGTATTTCCTTGTTCAGTTGTAACCAAACCCTGGCTCCCACTTTGAATGACTTCTCGATTCTGTGTTGATCATGTGCGACCTTATACTTTTCCTATGAATTCTTCAAAATCTCATGTACTTGTAAATGAATCTGCCTAATCTTCTCAACAGTATTTTATGCTCTCAATGCATCTCTTGTGAGGTCCTCCCTCATTTCTCCTTGTTTTCCATATACAACATCCAAGGGTGAAGGTGGTAGATATCATGTTGGTTTGTTCCCTTTATCTATCTAATCTATTTGGTCTTGAGGGATTATGATTCTATTGACCATTATAGATTGATCACGATTCATAACTAAGAAGCTTCCCAACAAAATCCCTTAAAGACTATCGACCTCGCTGATCACCTAGAAGGCAACGCAGTACATGAAGTTTACTACGTAGTCTCACCCGAGATAGTTCTATGGGTGGTTGCAATACTCAGGTGTTTGCAACCTGAGACTAAGCGAGATCTACACCTTAACCTTTATTCAATTCATTTAACATCTAGTGTAACATTCATTCTATGCATGCATGTGGAATATTAGATTTACTTAGTTACTTCATTCATTCAACATTCATCAACTAATCAGACGCAAAGACACATTCATTCAGTCACATAACAGAGTGTTATTGCGGTTCACCCCCTCCTAGGCTATGTTCACAAAGATTTGGCTCTCAGGCTTTTATTATAGTTTGGAAATATCTATGTCTCGCATGGTTACAATATTAGTTCTACTCCCCTCCCATAGGCTCCCTGATCCCTGTGAGGCTGACTAGATCGCACCAGGATCCTCAGCCTACGATCTAACCCTCAGGATCGAGTCGCTCATGCCCTCTCTAGCTCACCAGCTTAGTGACTCATACAATTCTTACAGTTCTCTTCCTCTATGTGTCCTCTGTTGTCTCTATGTATGCCCGTATATCTCTTTCTATATCTCCCCCTCTTGATATCTAGCTCTAGGCATATACCGCCTCTCTCCCCTCTCTCAATTACCACTTATTTATATCTTCGGCTCACCAACCATTACAAAATGTATTACAAAAACCCTAACTCTAATGTCGTTAGGTCTTCCATGCATGCGCGTGTGCTACTTTTCTTTTGAGTTGTCTCTTTTCTCTTGCATGCTTCTCTTCCAAAAATAGCCCTTCTTCCTGATTCGGCCTGCATCCAACAGGCCCCCAACACTGACATGTGGCTCATCCTGAGCCACCTAAACCTAGTGCGCTTCATCGATCTCTCTTGCGATTTCCTGAAACTTCTCCGTGAGCTACATTACTTGCGTTTGGGCCTGCATGGTCTTCTCCTTGAGTGCATCCAATACATGTACTACAATCTCGTCGTTGACCATCCTTGTGTAGTCTGCCTGAGTTTGTGCCATGTTTGTCTTTTCCTCTTTCTCTTGTGCAATGACCTCTGTTGCCCGCTCCTGGAGCAGTTCCATTTGAGCCTAGCGCTCCTTTTTCCGTGTTTGCGTAGCGATGAGTTCTACCCGTAGTTTCTTCATATCCTGCATTACTTTGACACGCTCCATGATTTTCATTGTCTTATGCCTCTGCTTGAGGTCCTGGATAGCTGTGCTTATCCTTTCTTCTTCTTGGTCCCACTACTGGACCTATTGATCCTCTTCTAGCTTCGTCCAGAGTTGTGTTTCCTTCTCGACCAAGTTGCTCACTACATGGACTTGTCTCTCTATCTCCTTTATCTATGTTGTTGCCTCTTGCTTCCTCTACTCTTCACCTTTGGTGGAGTAGTAGGTATGAGCTTCTCCCATAGGTGCTCGATCTCCTGTCTGTATTGATTGATTGTCTGCACAATCTGTCAATCTTTCGTGTCACCGTGAGTTCGGTCGCATGCACGCTCTTTGGGATTTTCTCATAGGCTATGGCCAATTCCTACTCTAGCCTATCTATGCGTTCTTTTTCATCTTTGGTCTCAAGTTTAGACTACTCGAGTACCAATTCCAACTCATCCCGATTGTCATAAACTCTCATTGTTAGCGCTAGGGAGAAGTCCCATGGCCCCTGGTTGGCAGTTATGGATGCCTCACATTCTTAATGATGAGGGGATGGGAGCCAACCATCCTTATTTATGGCCTGGCCATGTCTGTTGTGACATGTCACCTGATTGTTGTGTGTCACCCCATCCTAGGGTGGTGGAATTATTAGATAGATGCAATCAATGCATTGAACATGAAAAATAAAACATAGTTGGGAGTAGGTAAGAAAATGTCATTGCATTGTTGAACATAGCTGGAGAGACAGATGGAAATGAAACTAAAACAACCAAAACAATATGTCGAAATATTAAGAAGACCAGATGACAACTATGTCCAACCTAAAGGAATAAATGAAAGAGGCATTTTTTTCCCAGCAGACGAAGAGATAGAGTAGAACACCAACAAAGCTTACCAGATTTTACATGTTGTTGTCTTATTCAAGTGTATGCTATTTTTGTAAGAAGTCCAACCATTTTGAGTTGTGACGATTTTGTATAAATACATAGATTCAATATCGATTCGAGGTTGCTTCTTGCCGGATGTAATAGATAAAACTCTCATTTTTTGAGTATTAATACAAGTGTAGATAGAGATTCCAAATTATGTTTAGTTTGAGTTATGTGCTTCTTCTATATTTCCACATCTCCAAATTTTCTTATGTAATTCCTTGATAAGAGATTGATTGCAATTTATTATTACAACTAATGTAATCACATTATATCAATAATTCATTAAGTAAGCAGTCTTTCCTCTGTATTTATTGTAAGTAATACAATACCTGTAAGCTATTTGAATTACTGCATCTCATATCCTGTTCAAGGGTGCACTCTTTACTTTCTTCTACTACAAACAAGGTGAGACTCATATGTCATTGATGCCTAAATTTGTCTAACAATTTTGTAAGTTTCTCCCACACCATTTGATATTAAAATTGTGACTCAGACATGAAATACGACCTCTATGTTGTCCTATTATTAATTTCATTTAAGGATCTTTTATTATATAACTAAAGATAGAAAAAACAATCTTTAGAAAAAATAGTCTCTTTAAACTTTCATGATGTCTGGCATTACTCTTTGAGCCTTAAGTTTGGTATCAGGAACAACAGGTTGTATGGGATGGATAACTCTATGAAAATGTAGAAGGATCCATGGTGTTGACCCTTGACCAAGTTTTGAAATATACTTGGTCATATTTGACCATTTTGAGACTGTGACAGCTTGCAAATATGGAGTGCAACACGAAGCAAGAAAGACCTATTTTTGGATACCTTTTAGGGTTTCTGGGTTGATGTAAAGGGAAAGGGATGTCGGCCTATGGGTTTACCCACGTTTAGGCCCATTTTGTAATCTATAAATAGATACTTAGGCAATGTAAGTAGGGGGGACAACTTAGTGCAAATGTATAGGTAAAGGCTTAGTGCTAGTAGCTGGATATGTGTGATCGGATGTGTATTGCAAGTGCTCTGTGCATGATTGTAAGGATATTAGAAGGTTAAGTGCAAGTTGTTTTGGTTTTTTGCTGAGTGCAATGAAGAAGGATCTAGCGAGCTGCGCAGATTTTTTGTCTTGTGTGAAGTAAGGGTCATTGAAGCTATGTGTTGTAACTTCTTGACTGGGATAATATAAAGAAGAAGACTTTGTGGACGTAGCCCCAGGGTGGGTGTGAACCACGATAACTATGTGTAATGTTCTCTGTGCTTTGATCTAAGTGTTGTTTCCTTTTGGCTAAGTGCTTGTTGTGATTAAGTAGATCTAGTTATGCTCCGTGCTTATGATATAAGAATGAATGTTATATCTGATATATAAGATGTTTAGTGCTTGATCTGTTGAATCTAATCTATGTTTTGTGGCTAAGTACTGAATCATCTTTAGTCTAAGTATTTACTGCGATGATCTGTGCCATTTGTGAAGTACCATAAGTGTTAAATATAGATGAATGATCTATGCTAAGTGCCTTGTAATAGATATAATCACATATCGGTGTCCCAACTAAGGTTTCAGACACTTGAGTCCTGAAACCACCCCTACCTCTACCTCGGGTGAGACTTCATCTTCTTCGCAGGTGTTGACGAAAGGGTCGGTAGTTAGGGTTTTGTTGATGCGCTCTTGAGCGTTGAACCCTGGGTTTGCCCCTGTGCCAACAAATGGTTCCGTTGTTGGGACCTAAAATTGTGATTGCTAGGAACTGAGGAAAAAGAAACATTGTGCAAAAGAAAGATCTTTGTGTAGATCTGTTGCCCTAGTGTGCAGCTTTTTACTCTACCTGTGCAGCTTTGTGCCAGGAATAAGGTCAGATCTGAAGAAAGGAAGATCAGATCCGAAGAAAAGAAGCAAGATTTGAACGCTCTGTGCTCTAAGAAAAGTAAAAGTGGAAATTTATGAAAGAAAGAAGTCATATCTGCAGAAAAGAGGTAATATCTGTAAGCTCTGTGCTCTAATAAAGGTAAGAATAGTCAAAATTTATTAGATCTGGAAGCTTTGTGCTCTGTAGATAAGTGAAAGTTTTTGTTTCTAGAACATGGATCTAGGTATGTTTGATAGATTCTATCCTAGCTTAAAAATTAGGGAATTAATAGATGAAAGAATGTTTGATATGAATAGATATGATAAGTATAATGACATATATGTTATACCTATGCATAGAAAGAATTTTTGGACTAACAAGTGGATGTAGGATCCTAGAAAGAAATTTTTATAGGCCAACCATTATGATCCTAGCGCACAGTACAATAATAGTTGTGGATCATTGAAGAGAAAGAGAGGATTAACTCTTTGTTACAGTTGCAGAAGACCAGACCATCTTGCTAAGGAATGCCCTGGGAGAAACCCTAGCTACCTCTGTTGTAAATCTATAGACCATGAAGTATTGGATTGCCCTAGAATGATTGTTAGACTTGAAAAACTGAATATGGAACAAGCAAACTCTGAAGGAAATCAAGAGACTAAAATTATGGAAGAACCCTAGAAAGAATCAGAGATCATGTTACTGAAAATAAAAGAAACCCTAGATGATCATAAGGATGTCAGTTTGTCAGAGATCTTCAAAGAACAGGAAAAAATCGAAGTAAGAATATGAGACTTCGACATTGAATGTGCCCTAGATGAGGGAACACCAATGAATATTATGACAGAAAGAACTTGGGAAACCCTAGGAAGACCTGCTTTGGTCCCTTCACTAGGAACCATCGGATTATTTAAAGGCAAAATGGTAACCCTATGTGGCAGAATTACCTAGATAGCTATGAATACCCATGGAACTTCGATAGAGGAAGAGTTCGAAGTCATTAGATTTATTGAGGACCATTCCCCATTTCCATATTTGCTAGGAAAGATCTGGATTGAAAAATACCAGATCTGGAGGAAAGAAGAAAAGGAAGCCCTAGAACAAAAGAAGCAAGAACTCATGGAATTTATGACTAGAAGGATTGCCTACTTGATGGAGGAACAAGAGAATAGATCTTCGTTGTTAAACACCAAGAACTTGGATGTCAAAGCTATAATAGTGTTAGAGGAACCACAGAAGACCGAAATATCTAACCCATATGATGAAGGAGTATTACCCTTGGATCTAAGGAAAGATCCTAGGCAGCGCAAAGTGACTATGTCAAGAGAAGATAAGATTCAGAATGGAAAGAGGGTGACCGAGACTAAGATCACTAGGAAAAAGGCTAGGAAGCTAAGTAAGAAGAGGGCCAAAATTGGAAAGCTATAGATGACTCCAGAAGGAACTTCGCAGAAGGAAAAATCACAAGAATTGAGCTTCATCAAGATATCAAAACAACGACATCTGACACTTCTCCATGGCACAATAATATAGTCATTGGACCAATATACCCGTTCGACTTCCACCACGAACGGGTCGAAAAGCAATTATGGGTTCCCACTAGACCGTTGAACAACACAAGAATGGATAGAACAGAGTTAATGCATGCCCCATATCTGTTGGAAGCAGACCGTTGCTAAGTTTCCCTACTTAGTCCATCGCGCCACACACCTAGAATAATTTTTGCTAAGTGAAAATTTGAGCTCGAACCTTGAGATTACTTCACCCTGTGATCATTTCCTTGTTTCCTTACTGTTCATCATAATCTCAGATGTCATTTTCACACCTGAGCTAGTGGACCCAAGCTTGTCTGATCCTAGAAACGACATGCCAATTGTTCACTGAACTTGAAAACTAGGAAGATGAACTCGAATAGGTTCTCATCACTGCAGAACAACACTTGGAAGGACTGCTCAATGACACAGTGATCCAGGAACTTACTGAGTAAGAGGTTGTCGCACTACAGCAGGTCAAAGTAGCTTGAACCAAGAGCGAGGCATTCAAGGCGGAATTGAAAAGACCTGAGTCACTCAGGACGAGTCACATGTGAGTGTTGGGGGCATGTTGGCCCTTGACCAAGTTTTGAAGTATACTTGGTCATATTTGACCATTTTGGGACTGCGACAGCTTGCCAAAGATGGAGCGCAACGCGAAGCAAGAAAGACCTATTTTTGGGTACCTTTTAGGGTTTTGGGGTTGATGTAAAGGGAAAGGGATGTCGGCCTATGGGTTTACCCATGTTTAGGCCCATTTTGTAATCTATAAATAGATACTTAGGCAATGTAAGTAGGGGGGACAACTTAGTGAAAATGTATAGCTAAAGGCTTAGTGCTAGTAGCTGGATCTATGTGATCGGATGTGTATCGTAAGTGCTATGTGCATGATTGTAAGGAGATCGAAAGGCTAAGTGCAAGTTGTTGTGGTTTTGTGCTGAGTGCAAGGAAGAAGGATCTAGCGAGTTGCTCAAATCTTCTATCTTGTGCGAAGTAAGGGTCATTGAAGCTTCGTGCTATAACTGCTTGAGTGAGATAATATAAAGATGAAGACTTTGTGGACGTAGCCCCGGGGTGGGGGTGAACCATGGTAACTCTGTGCAATGTGCTCTGTTCTTTGACCTAAGTGTTGTTTCCTTTTGGCTAAGTTCTTGTTGTGATTAAGTAGATCTAGTTATGCTATGTGCTTATGATATAAGAATGAATGTTAGATCTGATATATAAGATGTTTAGTACTTGATATGTTGAATCTAATCTATGTTTTGTGGTTAAGTACTGAATCATCTTTAGTCTAAGTATTCACTGCGATGCTCTGTGCCATCTGTGAAGTACCATAAGGGTTAAATATAGATGAATGATCTATGCTAAGTGCCTTGTAATAGATATAATCACAGATCGGTTTCCCAGCTAAGGTTTCAGACACTTGAGTCTTGAAACCACCCCTACCTCTACCTCGAGTGAGACTTCATCTACTTCACAGGTATTGCCTAAAGGGCCGGTAGTTAGGGTTTTGGTCGTGCGCTCTTGAGCATTGAACCTTGGGTCTGCCCCTATGCCAGCACATGGATTTTGTAACTAACCCTTTGTTGCACTGTGAAGGGTATAATATTGTTGTAAGAGTTTAATGTAATATGCTTTGGAAAAGGAGCGTTGTTGTTGAATATAATTCTAAGCATGAAGAAATTTTTGTTTAATCACATAAATGTATATTTCTGTACCATATATCTTAGAGGTCTGCATATGAGGATGTTCCTTGTTTTATAAGCTAACCATTTGATTCATGATTGTGTCACACAATCAAAGGGTGATGCTAACTTTTGGTCTCTGTCTTTGTCTTGTATAGAGATCTCTCTTCAGAATGGCTTGTTCTTGGGTGTAACCTCCACACATCAAACTACTAAAAACACAATAAAAATCAAGCCAATTAAAATCAATACATTGCAATATACTTTGTCACTAAGGACTCTTAGAGAGATATGGAGCATTCTCGACTGGATTGTTTTACATTTAAGGATATTTAGGCACTAGACATGAATTTGTTTATTTTGTTTGTCATCATTGGAGAGGATGGGGTTTTTCATTAGCACCCATTATTCCAAACCATTTCTATACTAAGATCTTCCACACCTGAGTGGCCTTCTATAATGTTTTAGTGCTGATCTATTATTTATGTGACTAGATTTATCTTTTTTGAGTGTATATCAACATTACAAGCAGATTTGGGAGCTCCCTTGGGCCTATCCTTTTCCTATGATATAGGTAAGTGATATGGGTAGGATTATCAAATTTTTGTGAGGAATATTGAGGGGAAATATGTTTCTTTATTGGTAAAAGATTCAAATTCCATCGTTCTCGTCAAGTAGAAACTTTTGGGTATTTGTTATATTCTTTGCATGCGTGTGTGTGGGTGCGTCGTATTTGACAATTTCTTTTGATGATACCAACTTGGGTAGTTGTTGTTATTTTAGCGGATTTTGCTATTTTTAGTGGTTTTCTAAATTAATCTCGGATTAAGGGATTAGGGTTTTGGTAGCTAAAAAATACCTAAAATATTGTATATATTGTATTTTGAATGGTGAAATTAATACAATGAATATTCGAAAGGTGTGGCACCAAGGAAGGTTGGTTTTCTCTTGGTTAAGGGTTTCCAACGTAAATCTCTATGTACTGTGTATGAGCCATTGATTAATTTATATTTTTCTTAAGAATCTGTATGCATTGCTTTACTTCACAGGTTTAAAACTTACATGTGGTATCATAGCCATTTTTTGCTTCAGGGGGATGCCTTTCTTACTGAGGGTTTGGCTCAGTCTTGATAGATCAAATTTATCTTGGGTTTGTGATAAACTTGGGTTTACTGGTAGATTTTGTAGTGGTGATTCGAGTATAGAAATAAAAATGGTGAGCTCTTCTAGAATCGAGATAGAGAAGTTCAATGGTAAAAAAATTGATCTATGGAAGTTCAAGATGGAGGAGCTTCTTTTAGAAAAAGAACAATGGATCATTGTGGGTCCTGGTACACATCCTATTGGTACGTAGTCTACTGGAACACAGTCTAATGGTACACAATATTCTGGTACACAACCTACTAGTATACAAACTACTAGTACATAACCTATTGGTATGTCAAAGTAAGATTGGGAGAAGTTTGATAGAAGAGGAAGGAGTACTATTCGAATCTACCTGGAAGATTCAGTGTTGTTGAATGTCTCAGGAGAATCTACATCCAAGGAACTGTGGGATAAGTTAGGGAATTTTTATCAATCAAATTCCCTAGTAAACAAGTTGTTTCTTTGAAAGAAGGTGTATTATCTTAGGATGGAAGATAGAGATTGTGTGACATAACATCTAAATTCCTTCAATACTCTGGTAAGTCAACTTGGCTCTGTTAATCTTACAATTGCAGAAGAAGAGAAGTGTATTACTTTGTTATGTTCTTTTCTAGACTCTTGGGATAATCTGGTTGTAGAAATTGGTAGTAACACTCAATCTACATTGAAGTAAGAGGATGTAGTTGCATCCTTATTATATGAAGAGATGAGGTGGAAAAGCATGGATGGTATTTATTTTTAAGAGAATGTACCCAAGGCAAGAATCCTAGTAAGTCTTTGGGGGGGGTGAGGTCTAAATCTAAAGGTAGATCTAAGTCTCCAGGAAAAGCTTTGAGTAAATGATAGAAGTGTGTTAAAGCAGGGAATTATAAGAAATATTGCAAGTCTAAGAACATTGATAAACCAAAGGGATATGATAATTCCTCTTCCACATAGGAGAAAACCTCCACTAAAGAAGGAGGTGATGTTTACCTGACATATACAACTACACATTGTTATAGCAAGATTTTCCTCACCCTATGCAAACTTGCACAAAAGGCCTTTTTCCATTTCCCTATGCAGACTTGAAGTCCCTTTTTGAAAGTCCCAGAGATAAAAACATTATTTTTCCACATATACACACCTTACCTATAGTACAACATGTGTATATGCAGGTTGCACCACTACAACCCACATATATCAAGATTTGTGCCCAAAATTAAAAAATGGTGTCGGGTTTCCATGTCATGTCATGCGATCCATGATCCTTGACCTTCCTGGATTTGGTTAAGGGTTTCCACTTGAAGGCTAAAAATGAGCCAAATCTGATCTATGGAAAAGAGGAGAAGAATTCAACTTTGAGAGAAAAGTTACTTTGGAAAAATTATTCACTTCATATTGAGTCTGCATCCCTTTGTTTTTTTAAGTCTGAACACATTGTTCAGCCCCCAAGCTCTTCCCTACTTGATTGAGAATCTCATTATCTCTCTTATATGATCTTGCCTTCAGTGGAGGATTGAAGTGGTGGAGGCCCAACTGGAAGGAACTTATTTTCTTGGTTCTGAACCGTGCCGACACGGAAGTTTGTAATTCATTCACTTATGTTGATTACATTTTAATAGAAATAGTCTTTTCTCATCCAATTAATATCTTGCAAATATTTGAATTGTTATTCCATGGGCGTATTCGTTATGAATGTTGATGGATTATGCTATTGAATGTGATAACATTATATATTATCACCATATGCTTGTGTTTCTTGGTTGTTAAGGAGAAGTTGTAGGTGTATTGCTTTGAGTCAAGTGTTGAATGGTGAAATTCATCGAACATTTGGATGAGGTAGGCCTTTTATCTTGTCTTGCTAGCATATTTTTTTATATAGCATACCTGAGATTAGAATTGATTTCTGTAGTCATTTCTGTTTGTTGTGGTTTACCGCTAGCCATAGAGATATTTTTGTCTATTGTGTTTTACCCCAGTCATTTTGATGGAGCTTTTGGCAAGGGTGTTTCTTCATTTTCTTCTTCATCAGTATAAGTTTCATTTTCCCGCGTTTCTTTATCATCATTTTCTTGCTAAGATTCTTTATCATCATCTTCTTGCTCAGATTCTTTATCATCATCTTCTTGCTCAGATTCTTTATCAATTTTTTATATGTCTTGGGATATGCTCTTCTTTAGTTTTAGATAATTTATCTTTACATTTGTGCTTTCCACTATCTTGAGTAGTCTAAGATTATAACATTTGTATGCTTTCATATTAGGTGAATAACCTAAAAATTATGCCTTCATCATATATTGGATCAAACTTTCCTAAATTATCTTCATCATTCTTAATGTAACATTTACATCCAAAAACTCTAAAGTGTTTTATAGATGTTGGTCTACCAAACCATAGTTCATAGGGAGTTCTGTCATGGTTGGGTATCAATTGAGCTCGATTAAGTATGTGGATTGTTGTGTAAATTGCATTTCTCCAAAACTTTTCTGGAATCCCGACTTCATTTAACATAGTTCTTACATTTTCTTGGACTGTTCTATTTTTCCTCTCCACCACTCCATTCCATTAAGAAGTCCTGGGAGATGAAAATTGTCTTTTGATACCATGATTTTCACAAAATTTAATGAAATCTTAAGAGGTGAATTCTCCTCCATTGTCTGATCTCAGACATTTAATTTTGTGATCTTTTTCATTCTATACAAGGACTTTGTATGTTTTAAACTTCTCAAAGGCTTCTGATTTTTCTTTTAGAAAGTATATCCAACTCATTCTTGTGTAATCATCAATGACCAACATAAAATAATTTTCTCCATAAATACTTTTAGTTCTGGTAGGTACACATAGATCTGTGTGAATAAGTTCCAATGGTTTTGTTGTAGAATGCTCTTTTGTTTAGAAACTAACTCTTGTTTTCTTCCCTATTTGACAATGTTTACAAATAGAGTCTAAAGGCTTAATAACTTTTGGCAAATCCCTTACTACCTCTTTCTTATTTTCTTTGATTAGGTTGTCAAATATTAAATGTCCCAACATTCTATGCCATATCCAAATTTCATATTCTTGTCTTAAACACCATTTTTCTTCTTCATCCATATCAAGGATGTACACATTGCTAGATGTTCTTGATGCAACTGCTACTAGATTTCTGGTATGTTTTCTTCTGATCTCACATTTATGAGAACCAAAGGTAAGTATGTGACCCTGATCACATGTATAACTTACACTTAGTATATTAGGCTTGATATTTTCTACCAGAAGTACATTTTCTACTTTGGTCTTGTTATTCCCTAGGTTGATAGTGCCTTTTCCCAGTGTCTTGGCTGACACATCATCTCCAAAGGTGACTTTTCCCTTTTCTTTCTTCTTTAACTTGAGAAATTTTCTTTGATCTCCAGTCATGTTCTTAGAATATGCACTGACTATATACCACTCACATCCTTGTTTTTTCGTATATAGGGAAACTTTACACTATGTTTTCTTTATTTGCTTTTTCTTCCATACCTTTTGATTGTTGGGAATATTTATCCTTTTGTCATACTTTGACAATATACATTCACTAGCTTCATGACCATAGTTGTTGCATTTGTAACATTCAACATTGTAGTCTTGTAAGGGAGAGAAGGATTTATAATTTCTTCTTTCTGCATTATTCTTATTGTTTTCATATCTTTGAACAATTCTTGGATTGTATTTTCTATAAGCTTTACAATGTCTTGATTTATGTCCAAAATTGTTGCAGGAATAATAATATACAAGGAACATATATTGATTTTGTTTATAGGGATTCATTCTGACGCTTCTATTCTTCTTGTCATCCTTTTCTTTAGTATGGAGTGCATATTTATGTTTATTTCAGACAGTTTTCAATGGTATTATCCTTGTCTTATTTTACTCTCTTCTTATGGAGTTCTTAAGAGAATATGCATAGTTGAGTGGTTGTTTGTCATTCTTATATTTTGTAGAGGGATCATATCCCACTCTTGTCTTATCATTTGATGATCTCTGATTGCTAAGAATGTTGTTCAATATTTTTGAGTTGTTTTCAAACTTAGATTGAATGTCTCCTCTTTCTAGTTTCCCTTTTAGTTGAATTATTTCATTCTTCAATATCTTACATGTTTGTTGTTTTTCATTGAGTTATTTATTCAATATTTATTCTTTTGTTTTGGTGTCTTGGAGTTGGGTTCTTAACTCAATAATCAATTGTTCTGAGTCACTAATGATTTTGGAAACCTCTTTTTCTCTTGATTTTATAGTTTCTGCAAACTCTAGAAGTTGTTCCCTTAGTAACTTGTTTTTATTTTTAGATTTTCTTAGTTATTCAATTGCACGGATAAATTCTTTCTAAAAGTTCACTTCTTCTTCATCTTCCAAATGATTATCATCTTGACTTTTCATTCCCATAAATAGAATCTCTGGCTCATGTTCTTCACTTGGTTCAGATGAGATACCGTCTTCTTGGGTAAATAAAGTTTTCTTCTTCTTATAGAACTTCCTTTTATAATTTTTTTTTCTCTTCTTCTGATCTTTGAAAGTTCTTTCATCATTGCTTTCATCCTGCTTAGGATAGGGAGACTTATTGGAAAAGTGTCCAATTTTTCCACAGTTGAAACATATTAGAGAAAAATTTCCTTTGTATTTCCCAGTCCCTCTCTTGAGTTTCTTCATGAAGTTGGGAACTTCTTCATCAGATATATCTAATAACTCTTCATTGGTCTTTTGCTCCTGCTTATTCTTTGTTTAAGATGCCTTAAAGGTTGATTCTCATTTTTATGTTTTTTCCTTCCCTATCCTCATCTCATATGTTGTAAGAATTCCATGGAGCTCATCTACTATGAGTTTGTCAAGTTCTGGTCTATATTCAATTGTGGAAATCTTGGCATCATACCTCATAGGTAAGGACATTATGTACAATAGGTTTGTCTTTAGGTTCTTCTCCAGTTGATATGATTGAGTGAAATACCTCATCTACTCTATGAAGATATTCAACAATGTTCTCTTCTTCTTTAATCTTCAATTTTTCAAACTAAGATCTGTAGGTTTGTAGTTTGGATTCCTTGACTTTGTTGTCTCCTGCATATATAACCTCTAGTTTGTCCCAGATCTCCTTGGATGACTTACAATGCATTACGTTCACAAATATAGGATTTGTTAATCCTCCTATAATGGCATTGACTGCTCTTGAGTTGTCATAGAAAATGTTATTTCCTGCAGTATGTGTGGGTGGAATAGTTGGTGCAATGTACCCATTTTCTACTAATTTCCAAATATAAAAACCTAGAGCCATAAGGTAGCTTTTCATTCTAATTTTCTAGAGAGAATAATCATCTCCTTTAAACAATGGTGCTTTGTTCAAATACATTCCCTCTTGCTGATCCATTTCTCTCAAGATCTACCTTCCAATTATTAGACTGTGTTGAAGGCATTGGATCTGATACCAATTGTTGGAAATACTAAGAGGGGGGTCAGGGGTGACTTAGTATTACCTTTTTAAACAATTAGTAATTTCTTATTTTAATCATCACAATAGATCAACAATGGACTTGTATTACAAAACAAATTACATAAATATACTCGACAAGAATTACAAAATTTATAGAGAATAATCTATGATTTTGAAGGACACCAATACTCTTTAGAGCTCCAACTCTTGGAGACACAAATCTCCTTATTCAAGGAACCAACCCTAGGAAGCACCAACTCCCTTGTTTTAGGGGAGCACAAAATCCCTTGTTTTAGAGAACCAACCCTAGGAAGCACCAACTCCCTTGTTTTAGAGCACCAACCCTAGGAAGCACCAACTCCCTTGTTTTAGGGTACCAACCCTAGGAAGCACCAAATCCCTTGTTTTCACACTTTACTTAGTAAAGGATATGAATGGACTTCCTTTCTCCTCCCTTCCACCCTCACTGCATAATTATCTTTATCTTTCCTTCTTGGACTCTGCTTCTGCTTTTGATCTTCAGATCTGGACTATAGAGACACTTTTATTTCATCATACCTTTATGTTTATATAGTATTCTAAAAGGCATGACATTGAACCATTGTGTATTTTGATAATGAACCATTTCAGCCTTTCATTTAATTAATTCTAAGTATTTCTTCATTAATCCTTTTATTTATTTATTCATAATGCTCATGATTTAACTCTTCTTTAATCATGACTGTGTCTCAGTTCATTAGTGTTATGAGACTTATCGGTAAATGTAGAGATAAAAAGATTTCCCTAGATCCACCTAGATCTAGAACAAAACAAGACAGGACATGATGCTTTCCCTAAGCTCTAATCATTGAGGTTACTATCAAACGAAAGATAGGTGACATACCATTTAAATATTGCTTCTTCTTGTCTTCGTCATCCTAGCTCCACTCCAATGCTTCTGTGATATTAGATCTGCAAGAGAACACAAGCCAACCAAAATGAAAGCAATATAGCATACTCAAAGAGAAGCTAAGTATGTGATCAAGGAATCATACAATAAAATGAGATGAGTTTTATGGGAAAGAAACATATCACTGTATTACAGATAATGAAAGTGGAGATTACAACCAAAGCCTTGATGTTGCAAGGTCTCGTTCCAATGACCCTTTGCTCCAACACACACACTTGCTCTAATATTGGATGAGGAAGATCCACAATGACTTGATGAACTGAAATGAAGCTTATCAAGAATGATCCAATGCAGATTTCTCCACACATTCTTAGCCAAATTCAACCTTCATTAACCTTAATTTCTTCCTTAACATTTTCCATGAGAAATCCCTCCATATATAGGGGAAAGAGATATGGTTAAATAGATTAGGATGATCCCACAAAATTAGAGAAGCGAGTAGGATCCCAACCATATGGATGCCACCTCACCTTATAGAAGATTCCCTTCTAGAACTTTCGTGAAGGTCAATATTTTCTTAGCCTTTTGGCATCATCGCACCCCAGCTATAGAGAAGCCTGCAGAGACATCGCAAACCAGTTTTAGGGCATCCTGTGATGACCAGACATCATCACACTCTGCTTGTGATGCATCCTGCGACAACCCTCCTTAATAAGATTCTTTGGAAAAGGATGTCAGTCACTTTACTCATGGAGAAAGGATCTTTTGGGAACATGAACACATGTTGTCAATAGATCACCAAGATGAAAAAAAAATGTGTAACAAAATGCCCCCCAAAGTATGAGGTTGGAATGCATGACAGCCGAAATACTTTGTGAAATGTATGTGTGTTGGAAAGAAGGAGTGCATCAATCGAGAACCTGCAAATAGTCAAGCATCAACATAATAATATACGATCATCTAAGGTAGGAATTCCCATACTCAGACTACAAATTTTCAAATGAGTCATGGCCACTAAATATACACTAATAAAGAGTATCATTTCTACGCGAAAGTTGTTCTTTTGAATTCTCTTTTCCCAGTCAAGTAGATCCATGTCATCGTGAATCAGCATAGCCACCCAGAATACACTGTGGATCTATGCTTTAAAGACTTCAAATTCTGACATATCCACAAGACATACAAAGTGGATCTATGTGTCAATACAAATCATGAATACTCCATCGCAACCTGGACTAGAATGGTGTGATCCAGGGTCTTCATTTCCACCGTCCTAAGTACAAATCTGACCATGCGATTACAGGTGTTGAAGTCAAACATGGTAGAAACCACTTGATTACCAGTCAATGATGAGAATTGCTGACAAGTGAAAGGGAAATCACCATTGATGTCAATGACTCCCAAGGTACCCCAATACAATCCAACGAGTGTGAATAAAAGAGTTGAAGTCCTTAAAGCATATATCCACAGTGTATTCTGGGTGGCTATGCTGATTCACAATGACATGGATCGCCAATTTTGTTATGGGACTTATCGGTAAATGAGGACATAAACAGATCTCCCTAGATCCACCTAGATCTAGAACAAAACGAGACAGGACATGATGCTTTCCCTAAGCTCTAATCATTGAGTTTACTATCAAATGAAATATAGGCGACATATTGTTTAAATATCGTTTCCTCTTGTTGTTGTCATCCTATCTCCACTCTAGCACTCTTGTGATATTAGATCTACAAGAGAGCAAAACACAACCAAAGTGAAAGCAATATAGAATACTCAAAGAGAACCTAAGTATGTGATCAAGGAATCATGCAATAAAACGAGATGATTTTTATGGGAAAGAAACATATCACTGTATTATAGATAATGAAAGTGGATATTACAACCAAAGACTTGATGTTGCAAGGTCCCCTTCTGATGACCCTTTGCTCCAACACACACACTTGCTCCAAGATTGAATGAAGAAGATCCAAAATGACTTGATGAACTGAAATGAAGCTTCTCAAGAATGATCCAATGCAGAGTTCTCCACACAATCTTAGCCAAATTCAACCTTCATTAACCTTAATTCCTTGCTTAACCTTTTCCATGAGAAATAACTCCTTATATAGGGGAAAGAGATATGGTTAAAGAGAATAGGATGATCCCACCAAATCATAAAAGAGAGTAAGATCCCAACCATATGGATGCCACCTCACCTTCTATAATATTCCCTTCTAGAACTTTCATGAAGGTTGACCTTTTCTTATCCTTTTGGCATCGTCTCACCCCAGCTATAGAGCAGCCTGCGGAGACATCACAAACTAGTTTTAGGGAAGCCTACAATGACCATGCATCATCGCACCCTGATTATGATGCAACCTATGACAACCCTCCTTAATAACATTTTTTGGAAAAGGAAGTCAATCACTTTCCTCATGGAGAAAGGCTCTTTTTGGGAACATGAACACATGTTGTCCCTAGATCACCAAGATGACACAAATAATGTGTAACAATTAGTCTACATATCTCAAATTGTTGTGAATTTGAGTCTTAATCAATAGGTGCACCCTTCAATCCAAAGTTTGTGTGATCGATGGATATATCCATGTGCTTATCCATGTATGTGATTTACCAAGGATTCTTGATTTCTAGATTCAGATTCTGCAGATAGGTGCTTTTCACCTTCCGTACTTATTCTTCTACATGGGACTGTATTCAAATGTCTGGGGGCTTATTTACTTCTAGGCCCTTTTCACTCTTTATTAGCTTCTTTACCTTATCACGTGACCAGTGTTGGAACGAATTTCTCCAGTACTTCGACCTTCAGGATTTTCGGCCTTTGCAATCTTCCAACTCCCCGAGAGTAAATTTCGTAGAAGTGCATTTACTTTATTCACTAGTAGATCAGACGATCGATATTTAATATTCCATTGAATGGATGATCCTGGCTTATCCATAGGCTTCAAAAAAATCGACGATCATGACTTGATCAAGAGTTGAGATCTACAGTTTGTGCTCTTTCAACATAGTGGAGCTTTAACACTTGGTCATTTTTCTTGGTCACCAGTCGAGAATGCTCCCAAAATAGATCAATTGTTAGTGTTACTTCATGATTCATGCTTACTCTATCCTTCCACTATGCTTGATCTAATGGTCATGAGATAACCCAGAGGATCTTAGATCAATGCCCAGCATTAGTTCGCAACTTTGGCCTTTGTCTCTTTAGGTATTTTTTTTGGTAGGAGAAGTTGGACATATCCCCGGAGGCTGTAATCCCAGGGTGATGTGGTATGATGACATCTATCTATTGACATGGAACTAGCTGAGCGTATTCCACGTGTCACCTTGATTTGTTAATTTTGTAAACTTTATATTTCAAATGAGCCTTAACATGTGTCACCTTCCAAAATGTGCCATGTGTTGCTTTCTAGATCATCGATTTTATCTGATGATCTTGATCTTCCTATTAGATCGGACAACTGGCGGGATTTTGTGATAATGGCTTTGCACTTCACGGCTTCAGGAGTTTTACTTGTTTGGGACTCTTCATAATTCAAGAGTGGTCAACATTGGGCTGAATATTCCTCCCCTTGCACGATCGAATGGTCTAGTGGAGTCTTCATTATCTGAATCTCATTCTTGATCGGAAAACTAGCGATATTTTGGTAATTTCGGGACTATTGGACACACCGACTACACTGAGAGGGGGGGTTGAGCAATGTAGGGCTCTTTTGCCCAAAACTCCTTAGTTAACAATCACCATTAACTCATTAATCATTTTTTTCATTTATAACCAGTTAAATTTCAACACATATCAACAACATATATCAACAATATATCATCAACAAGTCATCACCACAAGGAACACAAAGAACACAAGATGTATGTACAATTTTCTTTTTATTACAGACTACAATCCTTGGGGTTTTTCAGCAATAAATGAATAGAGTACAACTCTACGAGAGCACCAACTCTATAATGAAAGACTTATCTTACACCCTTAGCACCAACTAAGATGAGGAAATAATCCTCAATAGATATCAATCTATACCGTAAACAAGTGCATCAACCATGCACCAACCTGTGCCAAACAACCTGTAATCAACCTGTACCATAAACAAGCACATCCAACCATGTACCAAGTATATACCAATCATGTTTCAACTACTCATTGACAATGACTCATCAATATGTACCAACATCATCAACTATACACCTCATGTATGTGCCAACTCATCAACTGCTTGTCTTAACCATGACTAGTTTTGGATTAGTCAACAACCCTAACTTGAAATAATCATAACTTTGTACATGTAATGAATAAATATCTGAAACTGATACACAATATTATTTAGTCTGTCTTATGAAATTTCTCTAGGTGTCACTACTTGGAACCTCTCAGAAAAGGATTTATAGCAAAAATGACATACCTTGCTGAATTCTGGCTTATTCTAGAGAGCGACCTTGTAGAGCATGCCCTGCATGAAATATTTGTTGAATAGATATTAAACTATTACAAAGAATACTATAGACTGTAATATATCCAACATAATTGGTCTGACTAAATTGAGATCTGTTATGAAGAAATTATGACATTTTTACCTGAAACACTTGTTTTAGACTAGTTTCAGGACTAGCCACAAACCTTATTTTCCACGGAGTGTATCTCCAAAAATACAACGATCCACACGATGAATTTTTTACCACAGATACTTGGATATGTTTCCTCAATGGAATATCAATATCATGGTCTGAATCATTATATAAAAAACGTTATTACGAAAATGGTGAGATGACCTGTAAATAATATACCTTAGAAAGAATCATGAAAATAATTTATCGTCGCTTGAATTCCGACCCTCTTTTCTTCACCTTCCCTCTGAAATTAGGATTATATATCCTATGGTTACCTTAGTCACCTATATATATTCAATATTCTCAATTTTTCAACACCAAAAATTCTCAAGAAGCTCTCCATCAATACTCCAAAAGATATTCTCACAAGAAGCTCCCCATTGATCCACAAAAAAGATGATCTACAAGATACAATTTCTATATTATTTATACTTTCATACACTAGGTCACTTAACCCATTTTTAGGTCACTTAACCCATTTCTAGGTCACTTAACCTATTTCCTTATTTTAGGGTTAACCACTTTCCATAAATAGAAAGTTCTCCAATACTTTATCATTTAAATATTCCTTCTTGATTTTGTCCCCTTACTTTATCATTTCTTGATTTTTTCACTTCTTTTTATTATTTAAATAATCCATCTTGACTTTGTCACTTTACTTTATCATTTAAATAATGATTTCTTCTTTTAGTTCACTTAACCCATTTCTAGGTCACTTAACCTATTTCTAGGTCACTTAACCCATTTCTAGGTCACTTAACTTATTTTCTTCATTTTAGGGTTAACCACTTTCCATAATTAGAAAGTTCTCCATTACCTTATCATTTAAATATTCCTTCTTGATTTTTTCAGCTCACTTAATCATTTAAATAATCTTCTTGACTTTGTCACTTTACTTTGTCATTTAAATAATGATTTCTTCTTTTAAGGTCACTTTTACTTCTTTGACCTTGTGAACTTCAGGCCTTCATATGGGGGTCCTTCAACTTCCTAAGGCCATAACTCTCAAACTGTGAGGAGTTATGTGACATTCCACATACCACTGTAAATGGCATGGCAAGCACTATCCATATAGGATAGTTTCACCAACAATTTCCTTGGTATTCATCTCATGATTCCACATACAAGCATGGGTCCTCCAACCATTCTTCTAGAATAACTCAATCTGCAAAGCGTCTTCCCGTGAGGGCTTTCACCATAAGGAGACCACTTTGGACTTCATCCATTTGTGCACCTTATCAATCACGATAATACAATAATGAGAGCATGGGTCCTCCAACCATTCTTCTAGGATAACTCAATCCGCAAAGCGTCTTCCTGTGAGGGCTTTCACCATAAGAGGACCACTTTGGAGGTCATCCATTTGTGCACCTTATCAATCATAATAAGACAATAACGAGTCATCTATACATTTTCCCAACAATGCATCATATACCAATGAAACCACATCGATCCATCTTCATCATGTATCAATGACAACTCATTGATCCATCTTCATCATATCAATGACAACTCATTGATCCATATTCATCTATGCATTCTCATCAAGGACAACAGATATTACATTACATCAATCATCAATCAATCAATCCTTTGGAATCAATCAATCACTTGACATCAATCAATCAAACCATTGGTATCAGTGCCAACATGATCCAACAATCTCCCCCTTTGGCATTGATGGAAATACCAATATTGATGTCAACACCAATTACCAATTATTGATGTCAACATGTAGATAAGTCATGTTGTACATCAATAGTCAATGTGACTATCTCTCCCAAATGTGACTATCTCTCCCAATCAATAATCATCAATCACATCAATGTGTCTATCTCTCCCCCTTTGACATCAATGGAAAATGGCCATTTTCCTCTTGTGACTTCTCCCCCTGCTTGAACTTTCCTTGTGGCTGCTCCCCCCATCTGAGTGCCTTTGATTTTCCTCTAAATAATCTCTCCCCTTTTGAACAAGGGATATCACTATGATGTGATGCTGAAAATACATCGAACATACTCCCCCTGTGACCATCGCTCCTCTTGGAATTATGTCCTTGTGCTCTTTCTTCAAATATAGGGCTCTTTTCTAGGTATACATCTGATAAATATATCCTCCTAGAATCATGGAAAGAAGAATGACGCCCCCTATGGGTATGTCTCCCCTATCTTCTTTGCGAGATGAATAATGTGCTACCATATAATGATCCTTCGACCTGTTCATGCATCAAACTCATGCTATACCAAGCATCATGAAGCACAAGATATTTAAACAATAAAATAGAGAATCCTGATCCAAATATCAATCATTTACCAAAATGTGCCCACCATGCACAACATCCATGTACAAAAAAGTGTGCTCATCATGCACAAAACCTATGTACATCATGCAATGTGACAAAAGATATCATCCATGGAATGTATCAATCATATGCCTCTATCAATATGCCAACATGTGCATCTACCAATATGCTAACCATGTGCATCTACCGTTATGCCAACCTTGTGCATCTACTGATATGCCAACCATGTGCATCTACCGATATGCCAACCATGTGCATCTACCAATATGGCAACCATGTGTCATATCACTCATGATATGTCTCCATCATGAACCAAGTGCCACAATCATGTATCTTAAGCAAATATCAATTGTTGTGTTGATGAAGTAGTACCAATGGTGTAGTATCATCAAGCATATGCCATCTATGAGTGTACCAAACATGTATCAATTATAGATCAAGCTATGAATCATCAATGATGTACAACATGATCACCTCATCAATTCACCAACCACATGTCCCAATGTGTAGCCCATCCATATGCTAAATGCATGCATCAAGCTTTCCAAAAAGTAAGCTTCCAATACTTCATCAAGATATAGCACATAACCAAGGTATCATAACTTCACTTTCATAAACAACATTGTTCTTCAATAGAAAATGCATCAATCCATACTCATGGGTTAGTGCCATGCTCCCAATATTTTATTTTACATCATCACCTTACATAATCCAATATAGAATCATGAAAACATGCAACAAACAGTGTCAGAACCTGTAATAAACCATGTCAGACCCTGCATCATAGATTTATACCATCACATCAAACTGCAATCCCTGTGCATAGCCCTTTTCCTTAGGCTTCACCACATATACACAGCCTGCTGCACAGACATCTCATGTATGTACATGACCTATACAAGATCAACCTGTGTATATATGCGACTTATACCACTGTCACCCGCATATGCATTAGTGGATGGCACATTTGAGCTTCCCTTCAGTTTTTCATTATGTTATGGCTTCTCTATCTTCCTCACCCACTTTTGTATATGTCCCTGCTCCTCAAAACTTGAGCTCTGAGCATCCATATTTTCAAAGATTTCTCCCTTCCTTACTTCATTCCTTCTTCTAGCCATGCTATTTGAAGTCCTCATCATAGACTTTCTTCTTGTGTTCCAACACTCCTGGGATTGGTGGCCAAATCCACTACAACTATAGCATCTCATGGTGTTATAGTGAACAATAATGTGTCCTACTTGATTACATCTCCAACACCTTATGGTGTTATGAAATATTCCATTATATCTTCTTTCATAAGATCTACATTCAAAATCTTTGTGGCCATATTCATTACATGAATAACAATGCCCATGAAAAACACTTTCATACCTTTGCTTTGGTGTCCCAAAGATAGCTTCTTGATGTCTTCCTTGTTTTGTTCTTTTGAAATTTTCCTTGCCTTGTGTAGATGGTTGCTTTGCAACCTTGTCTTCCTTCTTTGATGTACTTACCTCATGCTTCTTTTAGGTGCTTGTTTCAACATGTGTAGCTTCTTCTTTGTATCCAAGACATGATTTATCATATGGTGATCTTTGAATTTCCAAGATCTCATCCAAGATTTTTGAGATATTCAAGAATTTATTTGACTTCTCCACCTTCTTTCTAAGATCAACAATTTTAGCTTCTAACTTATCACATGACTCTTCCTTTTCATTAATTTTATTCTTCAAAAGTTCTTCTACCCTTTTGGCTTCTTCAATTTGGATCTTGAGATGAATAATAGTTTCAAAATTTTTGTTAATCTCATGATCTACCTTCATATCTTCTTTTTCATTCTTTAGTCTTGTGATCTCTTCTTCCTTCTCTTCCAATTTAGTCTTATTTCTCTCTTCTTTTTCTTTGAGAATTCCCTTTAACTTCAAGATGTGCCTTTGACTCCTCCTACAAAACTTCTTAGTGTTATCTAAAAGATAGTTATAGTGTGTATAAAAATGATCACTTCTGTATCTATATAAACCCTCTTCAACTTCCTTTTGAAGTTCTAATAGATATTATTATATTCTTTCCATGGGATAACTACCATCAAACTTTACACAAACTATTTCTATATCATCTTCTTCACTTGAGAAAAATTCAACACCATCACATTTTGAATCATTGCAATCAAGAGTCTTTGGAGATTCTATATCTTCATTTGAAATGCTTTTGGGATCTTCCTTTGTGCTATCTTCACTTGAAATGTTTTCAAGATAACATTTAGAAATAATACAATCAAGGGTTTTTGGAGATTCTTTACCTTTCACAATCTTGATGGAGTGGTCTTCAATATCTTCCTTCTCCCTCTTGCTTTGATATGTCTCCTCTAGATTTAGCTATAGATCCTTGGAAAAAGTGCAGTGTTCCATGATTTATTTGATAGGGCTTGAGATTCCACTAATAATGGTCTTGAGAGCCAATGCATCATTCTTCTTTCCTTCCCTTTGAGCTACAAACTTTGACTTGCTCTTCAATGGAACGGATCCACCAATGAATGCCTTCCAAATAGCTACTCCCATTGTCTTCAAATACACTCTCATCTCTATTATCCAAGTAGAATAGTTTTCCTCATCAAGGATTGGTATTTCATCATCCATTTGTATGTTTATGGATCTCCTTCAAGATTGTTAAGGCATGTAGTGAAGGCTTTCTCTGACACCAATTGTTGGACACACCGACTACACTGAGAGGGGGGGTGAACAGTGTAGGGATCTTTTTCCCAAAACTCCTTAGTTAACAATAACCATTAACTCATTACTCATTTCTGTCATTTATAACCAGTTAAATGTCAACATATATCATCAATATATCATCAACAATTCATCACCACAATGAATCATAAAGAACACAAGATGTATGTACAATTTTCTTTTTATTACATACTACAATCCTTGGGCTTTTTCAACAACAACTGAATCGAGTACAACTCTACAATAGCACCATCTCAATAATGCAAGGCTCATATTATACCCTTAGCATCAACTGAGATGAGGAAACAATCCTCAACAGATATCAATCTATACCATAAACAAGTGCATCAACCATGCACCAGCCTGTGCCAAACAACCTGTAATCAACCTGTACCATAAACAAGTGCATCCGACCATGTACCAAGTATATACCAATCATGTTTCAAATACTCATCAACAATGACTCATCAATATGTACCAACATCATCAACTATACACCTCATGTATGTGCCAACTCATCAACTGCTTGTCTCAACCATGACTAGTTTTGGATTAGTCAACAACCCTAACTTGAAATAACCATAACTTTGTACCTGTAATGAATAAATATATGAAACTTATACACAATGTTATTTAGTGTGTTTTGTGAAATTTCTCTAGGTTTCACTACTTTTAACCTCTCAGAAAAGGAGTTATAGCAAAAATGACATACCTTGCTAAATTCTGTCTTATTCTAGAGAGAGACCTTGTAGAGGGTGCCCCACACGAAATATTTGTTGAATCGATCTAAAATTGTTTCACATCATACTACAGAATGTAATATAAATAATACAATTGGTTTCACTGAATTTGGATCTGTTATGAAGAAATTATGACGTTGTTACCCAAAACACCTATTTTAGACTAGTTTCAGGACTAGCCACAAACCCTATTTTCCACGGAGTGTGTATCCAAATATACAAGGACTCACAAGATGAATCATTTACCAAAGATACTTGGATGTGTTTCCTCAATGTAATATCAATATCACAGTCTGAATCATTATATAAAAAAAGTTATTACGAAAATTGTGAGATGGCCTGTAAATAACATACCTTAGAAAGCATCATGAAAAGAATTTATCCTCCCTTGAATTCTGGCCCTCTCTTATTCACCTTCCCTTTGAAATTTGTCTTAGATATCCTTTAGTTACCTTATTCACCTATATATCTTCAATATGATCAAGTGTTCCACACCAAAAATGCTCAAGAAGCTCTCACAAGAAGCTCTCCATCAATACTCCAAAAGATATTCCCACAAGAAGCTCTCCATTGATCCACAAAAAGGATGATCTGCAAGAGACCATTGCTATCGTATTTATACTTTCATCCTCTAGGTCACTTAACCCATGTTTAGGTCACTTAACCCATTTCTAGGTCACTTAACCTATTTTCCTTATTTTAGGGTTACCACTTTCCATAAATAGAAAGTTCTCCAATACTTTATCATTTAAATATTTCTTCTTGATTTTTTCACCTTACTTTATCATTTCTTGATTTTGCCACTTATCTTTATTATTTAAATAATCCACCTTGACTTTGTCACTTTAATTTATCATTTAAATAATGATTTCTTCTTTTAGTTCACTTAGCCCATTTCTAGGTCACTTAACCCATTTCCAGGTCACTTAACCTATTTTCTTCATTTTAGGGTTAACCACTTTCCATAATTAGAAAGTTCTCCATTACTTTGTCATTTAAATATTCCTTCTTGATTTTGTCACCTCACTCAATCATTTAAATAATCTTCTTGACTTGGTCACTTTACTTTATCATTGAAATAATGATTTCTTCTTTTAAGGTCACTTTGACTTCTTTGACCTTGTGGGTTTAAATCCTTCATATGGGGGTCCTTCAACTTCGTAAGGCCATAACTCTCAAACTGTGAGGAGTTATGTGACATTCAACATACCACCGGAAATGGAATGAAAAGCAATATCCATCTAGGATAGCTTCACCAACAATTTCCTTTATCTTCATCTCATTATTCCACATACAAGCATGGGTCCTCCAACCATTCTTCTAGGATAACTCAATCCACAAAGCATCTTCCCGTGAGGGATTTCACCATAAGGGTACCACTTTGGAGTTCATCCATTTGTGCACCTTATCAATCATGATAAGAAAATAATGAGAGCATGGGTCCTCCAACCATTCTTCTAGGATAACTCAATCTGTAAAGCGTCTTCCTGTGAGGGCTTTCACCATAAGGGGACCACTTTTGAGTTCATCCATTTGTTCACCTTATCAATCATAATAAGACAATAATGAGTCATCTATACATTTTTCCAACAATACATCATATACCAATGAAACCACATCGATCCATCTTCATCATGTATCAATGACAACTCATTGATCCATCTTCATCATATCAATGACAACTCATTGATCCATCTTCATCTATGCATTCTCATCAAGGACAATACATATTACATTACATCAATCAACAATCAATCAATCCTTTGGAATCAATCAATCACTTGATGTCAATCAATTACATCAATCAATCAAACCATTCGCATCAATGACAACATGATCCAACAGGGACAACATGAGCATATCTATATATTGTGTTATATGTGTTAACGTCAGAAGTCACTCCTGGATTGCAGCAAGAGCAGAGCCCAACGCCCATTAGTTTATGTCATGAATAGTTTTAATGGGGTGATCGAATGGATAGAGACTCAAGAAGAAATCATTCTAACTCAGGAAACCGGGCTTGGTATGTCAAAACAAAGGAGGTCTTGATCCAGCTTCCGTCAGTAAGTTGATTATAAATGAGAAGATGGAAGACTTGGTTAGATGAGTGAGCAAGACTGCTTTGAGCATCAGGCCTTTCAACAGCTTGAGGAGGAAAAAATCAGAATGCAAGATCCTCTTGGTTCAGAGTTTCGGGGAATTGAAGGGGTGGCTTGACTAGATCCTCCAATTCCAAATCATTTAGCGTTGAGAAAATACAAGAACTGATTAGAAACAATGCAACCATTACAATGATCCAACATACATCATCCTATAATAGCGCAACTCGACTGGATCCTCCAATTATGAGCTGTTCTAACACAGGGTAAACAAAGAGATGGAAAGAAGATGACATTCATAAGGCAAGAAGTCTCAAGTGCCAATACATAACCAGAGAAACCAGTGCTTCGTCAAAACATTTTACAATCAGGAGCCTCGCTCAACCATCGATACCTTTTCAAAATACCAATTCTAAGTACATATACTCCTAAACCTTTACCCAGTAGAGGCATCCTCGATTTTCAGGGCATGGTGTCTCTTCATTCAAATCTGGTTTGAACTCCTTCGTCAGACGCCACCTTAATTATGCATGGCTCTTGCAAGGGGGTAGTTGAGCCATTAAATGTTGAGTTAGCATGTGCAGACTTCTCTGGTTAGTCGAGGACTCGACGTGGTTTCTTTGGAAAAAACCAGCACACAGGACCATCTCAGGAAGACTGCCTGCTGGATCCTCCATACCTTACAATTAATGAGTGAGGAGAGGCTTCAACCACCTCCTCCCACCTTCATTTACTCTTAGTAGGAAACAGGATCGAAGCCGAGTTGAACTAGCACCTGGAGAACACGAAAATCCCTTCGGTAGCCAAACCCGATGCTTTAGGCCCTTTGCGCATCTCTTTCTATTACCTCGAGTGACCACGGGCTGTGACCTTACACCTACCTTAAAAGGTGCTTTCAACACTTCGCATTTCAGTGAATCCTAAGGCAGTGGAGGAGTGATCCTCTGTCTTTCGAAGTCCGGGTAGCCAAATCTGTGAAATCATGGATCTTTGCCATGCATCCCCAGGGTGGACGGTTGAGATGCTTTCGACACTTCAGGACCTGCCTTTCCATATGATAGACACTAGCGCCCCCTTCCTCAGGTATGTCCCTTTGTGACCAGGTGCCAAAACCATGGGCCCGACCCTGGGCGCTTTCAACGTTTCGGGGTTTGGGGTTTTGAGATGTGAGATGACGAGAAACCCTTCACCTTTTGAACTCTCGAATGCCGAAATGGCCTGATCGTGCACCACACATCCTTTTGGATGGACGGCTAAGATGACGTTGGTGGTTTGGGGCCTGTCCCATCACATGGTGCATGTCAACACCTTTTTCCCAGGTCCGCTCCTCTTATGACTGAGCACCATGACCATGGGCCCGACTCTAGATGCTTTCGGTGTTTTGGGGTTTGGGGCTTCGAGATGCAAAATGACGAGAAACCCTTACCTTTTGAACCCCTGAATGCTGATGTGACTAGGTCTTGTGCCATGCGTCCTTGGATCGGACGACCGATATCCTTTCATGAATGTAATATAAGTGTTATCCATCGTGATAATCATGGTGCAACTCTGTTAACTGCGATTTCTCGCCGACTATCGATCTGCTTCACCAATTGATCCTTGCCGTTGAAATCAGACTGCTTGCTTGCCTGATTTTAAGCCCAAAATGGACTTCTTCTGTGGGATGCGCTTGATGCTTATGGCTGCGGCCTTTGAATAAAACATACTCAACTGGTTTTCAAACCCCGCTTGTATGTGTTTACACCAGAGGCTTAAAATCAAAGAGAAAATACTACCTTGCAAGAATTGGTACTAACATTAGGCTCCATGGGGGATAGAGTCGTCCCTATGATGCTCTAAGAACTCATTTTGCAGCTTCAGTGCCTTCTGTTGGGTTATGGAGTCATTATTTAAAACTTAAAGATAAAAAGAAAAACAATATTTACAACTACAGAAGAGCCATGTGCGGCTTAAGAAAAACATCTTTTCAGGAAATGCCCATTCATAGGGCCATTGAAAACTTCTTGATCCTTCAAATCTTGCAACCTGTAGGTATTATTTGAAAATACTTCATAGATTTTGAAGGGCCCGACCCATGGGGCTTCAAATTTTCCGTGCTTGCCCTTGTCTTGCTTAGGAGCATCCCATTTCCGTACCAGGTCTCCCATATGGAAATCTTCCTTTTTGGCCTTCTTATCAAAAAACTGCTTGATCTTCTGCTGATGGTCCTGAATTCTGTCCATTACTTGCTCTCTGGCCTGTTGGAATTCCACCAGTTGATGAACTCTTCTGATCATGTCATCAGGCTCTTCTTGATAATCCTGGAAGAACTTTGCTACAGGAATGGCTAGCTGAGAAGGGAAGATAGCTTCTGCTCCATAAACTAATTGGAAAGGGAAGATGCCTATAGATCTCTTTGTGGTCACTCGATCATCCCATAGAGTGACTTTCAACTTTGAATCCCAGGCCTTTTTGTTGTCCTCCAATAGTCTTTTGATGATCCTTATCAGGCTTTTGTTGGAGGACTCTGCTAAACCATTTCCCTAGGGACAGTATGGGGTGGAGTGAATCATTTTGATCCCAAATTGCTAATAGAACTAAGTTAACAGCTTAGCCTTGAAAGAGGCTGCATTATCAGTGACAATCTTGCTTGGGTAGCCGAATATTGCGATGAGGTCTTCCAGGAATCCAATGATTACTTTGTGGGAAGCACTCCTAGTGGGAATAGCTTCTATCCATTTAGTAAAGAAATCAATGGTAGTTAGGATCCATCTGTGTTTTCCACTGGAAGCAGGGTGGATTTATTCAATAAAATCTAGGCCCCATTGCTGGAAAGGTCCCAAAACAACTACAGGCTTTAAAGGCAAAGATTTGAGCTGTTGTTTTCCTAAAAATCTTTGGCATTTGATGCAGGCTCTGACCTTTCTACAAACGTCAGTGAATATGGTGGGCCAGTAGTACCCAGCCTTGAGGATTTTGTAGGCTGTGGTCTTCCAAAAATGATGCCCTCCACATAGGCTCCTGTGAAATTCAACCATGATCCTGTCAGCCTCTTGTGGATTCATGCATTTCAAAAGCACCCCCAGGGGGTCTTTCCAATATAAAACTTGATCGACAAGGTAGTATCTAACTTCTTTGAGCTTCAAATCTCTTGCCTTGTTTCTTTGTAGGCCATTTGGAGGCCGCAACTCCCGTAGAAAATATATGAAATCCTTATACCAAGGACATTGAGCCAATGGGGGTTTTTCTTGAGGGTCTACATCAGACAGTTGATTCTGCTGATTTTCTGAGCATTCATTGATGAAATCTACCCTCAAAGCTTTGCAATTTGCTTCAGCCAACAACTTGGCTAATCCTTGGCCTTTGATCAATTTGGTAGGCCTTATTTCCAAGTCAAACTCCAGGATCTTGGCTATCCACTTACTCCTCCTCCCGTCTACATTAGGCTGAATAAGAATGTCCTTGACAACGATAGAGGGGACATAGGCAATGATCTTCGACTGTAGGACATAGGTTCTAAAGGCTTTGAGAGCCTTTACCAGGGCATAGGCCTACTTCTCCATAATGTCGTACATGACCTCGACATCCCTTAGAGCTCTTCTAAAATAGGCAATTGACTACTCTAGCCCGGCCTCGTTGGTCTGTAATAAAACAACAACCACTGTGTCAAATGAGGCAAAGGAGAAAATAAGGAAATCCTTTGAGTAATCAAGACTGATAAGCATAGGAGCTTCAATCAAGGCCTTCTTTATCTGCTCAAAGGAATTTTGAGATTCAGAGGTCCACCTCACTTCATTTCCCTTTCTCAACATGACCGTTATAAGCATTACCACCTCAACAAAGTTAGAAACAAACCTCCTTAGAAAATTAATCTTACCAAGGAAAGACTGGACCTCCTTCCTAGATCTTGGGATTGATAAGGCTTAGATTGCTTCAAATATGTGAGGATCAATCTTGACTCCTTCTGCTGATACTATGTGACCCAATAACTTTCCCTCCTTCATGGTGAACAAAGATTTCTTGGGATTCAATGAAATGCCAAAACTCCTGCATTTTAGAAAAACCTTCCTGAGATGACAACAGTGTTCTTTATCAGATTTGGAAAAGACTGTTATGTCATCCAGGTAGATGACCACAAAATTATCCCTTTCCCCAATGAAAGCTATGTCCATGGCACATTGAAACGTTGCCCCTGCATTCATCAATCCAAAATACATTTTAGCATACATGAATGTGCCCCATGGAGTGGTAAATGTCATCTTCTCCCTTTCCTCGGGAAGAACAAATATTTGATTGTAGCCAGAGAAGCCATCGATCATGGAAACCCTGGATGCTCCTGTTACCCTCTGCAATATATGTTCCATCTTTGGTAAGGGGTAATTTTCCTTCCGTGAGCTCCTGTTTAGGTTTCTAAAATCTACACAGAGTCATATTTCTCCATCCTTCTTCCTTATTGGGACCAAGTTGGCCACCCATTCTGAATATCTCAATGGCATGATGATTTTGTTGGATTACTGAGAGGGGGGGTGAATCAGTAATAACATAATTATAATCCTTTTTCTTCAAATGTTATATCAATGTAGAATTATTATCCAATAATGAGCAGTAATAAATAAACAATCACACACATGCACAGTAGACCAGTGTTTTATGTGGAAACCCAAATCGGGAGAAAACCACGGAATGTTTTTTCTTATATGTATTGAAGAATTACATTCATTGGAAGCACCAACTTCCTTTGTTTTCTAGCTGCAACTGGAAGTAGGCTCCAACCTCCTAGTTTCTTAGGCTACAACTTGAGGGAAGCTCCAACTCCCCAAATCTCTGGCTACAACCAGAAGGAGGCTACAACCCCCAATGTTCTTCGGCTACAATCGGAAGGTGGCTACAACCACCTGTCCTTGCCCCATCTTGCCACCTTGAAGTAGAAGTAGAATGATGGAACCACTGTCACACTATCATTGTGAGATATACCGCTGTAAACTTGTACCATAAATCTGAACCATGCATCAACCTGTACCTCAACCTGTAATCAACCTGTACCATAAACAAGTGCATCAACCATGCACCAACCTGTAATCAACATGTACCTTAAACAAGTGCATCAACCATGCACCAACCTGTACCATAACCAAGTGCATACCAATCATGTGTCAACTACTCATCAACTATGACTCATCAATATGTACCAACATCATCAACTATACACCTCATGTATGTGCGTCAACTCATCAACTACTTGTCTCAACAATGTATTCAACATGTACCTCAACCAAAATCCCTCATCAATTTCATCATCCAAATATGATTTGTAGCTCTGTAATAGACCTGGTGTATATGATCACATTCCTACAAACCTTCCTTAACTTTTAAAAACAAGAGACTAACATTTTCATCAA
>ML781724.1:193734-208965 GCA_009831015.1 Picea engelmannii
CTACAATTGAGAAAAAATGGCAAATTGGTGTGAGGTGGTTTCTCACATGAAAACCAATTTCCATAATTAATAAATGAATAATATGTGAGACAAATTTTCTCTCACAAATATTAATCATTTTAATTACAAGTGAATAATAATAAAGCATGAGTTATTAAATCTCATAAAATGCATAATTAAATGCATGGGCACTTCATAAAGCATTAATCAAACTAATATGAAAAATGCATGAAGTATTTTTCCCACAAATGCATAATTAAATGCGTGAGAAATAAAACTCAAGAAAACGTCATTTTAATCCATTTAAACACTTTTGTCTCCACCTTGAAATCAACATGGCGCTAAGTTCTTTCACGTGCGGAGATCCATTCGGATCAACATTCCACATACCACCGGAAATGACATGACAAGAACTATCCATCTAGGATATTTTCCCTGACAAATTCACTTTCCTTCATCTCATTATTCCACAATTAAGCATGGGTTCTCTTACTCCACAAAGCGTCTTCTCGTGAGGNGGCTTTCACCATAAGGGGGCCACTTTGGAGTTCATCCATATTTACTTCTTATCAACCATGAAAAAACAATAATGAGTCATATTTACATCAAACACTATTGGGTCCATTACCCAAACCTTTGTGCTACGAGTCTTTCTTCAAGGGTTGACGTCAATGAAAACCAAACTTAATCAACAGATTTGGGCATGAAGCAACTTCTTCACTTCTCTCTCCATGATAGGCAGCAACATAGGATTGATCTATCTTAGCTTCTTCCTAAATGGCTTCGCCTTCCTTTTCAACGAGATTTTATGTTCAATGACAAAAGTGTCAGAAGTTTTGAGATCTTCATAGGTCCAGGCGAAAACATCAACAAACTCCCTCAATAGTTCAGCGTATTCAACCCTCTGCTCCTTTGTCAGACTTCTTGATAATTTGACAAACTTGGGTTCATTCTTGGTGCCAATATTGCACTGAGTTGTATCAGTGTCATCCTCTGAGATTTTCCCTTTTAACGTCACATCATTCCTATCAAAAATCCTTTCCAAAGGAACCATTCCCCTTGGAATATGATTGCTGGGCAACTGCACAATGTCACGCTCTGCAATCTTACTCAGAAAATTAACACCATCAATCTTTTCTTCAGAGACAGAGTCTTGGTCAATATGCATCTCTGAAAATTCTTCAACAGCTTCCAAGAATCTTTTGATCTCAAGATCATCCTCAAACACCTTCCAATGTTTGACATTGTCAGGTATGGAGGGCCTATATTTTACTTCTACATCATATCTGAATTTTGGTGGCAAGGGCACTTTGAAATTGCTTGCTGATGTAGCCAGGGAATCTGCCACTGTGTTCTTCTCTCTTGGGATGAAAGAAATATTAAATGATGAGAATAAATTGTCGATTAGGTCCCATACCTCATTTCTGTAACTCCTGAGTTGAGGATGCTTGGCTTGATAAGCGTTTCTGATCTGTTGGACTATCAATTTTGCATCTCTAAACATTGCTACCTCTTGAATTCCCATTTCTTTTGCAGCCCTTAAACCTAGAACAAGAGCTTCATATTCTACCACATTATTAGTTGCTTCAAATTCAAGATTGTATGACAGGGATATGGCTTCCTGACAAGGCGACACAAAGACCACTCCAGTGCCAGTGCCTTCAGTAGAAGAATCTCCATCGAAAAACATTTTCCATATGGAGGTGTTTGGAGGAGGTGTCCGGTGATCAAATAAGGGTGGCTTTCTGATTTGGAAAGGGGCTTTAGGAGCATTAGTGAGCTGTAACAAACTAGATCCCAAATCAATGTCTAGCGCAAAGATAGGGGGATTGGTAGGGTTTTCCTCATCACCAACAATGTAGGCTAGCTGGGCTTCTCTATAAAGCCTCCTGTGTTCCCCTCCAAAAACTGGAATAGTAGCATATGTGAGATCCATCTGTAATGTTCCTCCAAGATTTTTAATCCAAGATCGTGACAACAGCATCCCGAACTTGGGAGGAATGTCGACCACTACAATGTCCATGACCAGACTCTTCATTGGTAGCTGAAACAGAGAGACCGCCAAGTCTTTGATGACTCCAAGGCATTTCACCCTCCTTGAATTGAAAGAGTACAAATCAAGATAAGTCTTTGTCACCTCCAATCCCAATTCTTCCATTACTATTTTAGGCATAAGGTTATGGGAAGCCCCTGAATCCATGAGGCAGTTATGTAGCACTTTATCATGTATGTTCAGGGATGTGTAGAAAGGAGGGGCTGAATCATCTCTATCTTCTACCATGGGACCTAGGACAACTGTTGGCTTTTCATCTCAGAGATTTATTGAGTCTGTGGAAGGCTGGGGGGGATCAGATTGTAGCATCTTGTAGAGGGACTTTTTGAAATCTTCATTTTTAACTAGTTCGGACAAGGGTACAGGAATTCTAATATTCTAAATCTGATGCTCAAAACTAAAGGAGGAGAGTGACTTAGGAGCTTCTCTTACCTCAGAGATAGGTTCCTTGGTTGTCGGTGAAGCATTCTAAGTTTTCTTTTCTTTAGTAATGGTTGTTGTAGCTTTAGTAGGCCTTTCCGCTATGAGGGGCTGAACCTGACTATCAAAATTCCCTTCTTTCTTTTTTGACCTGAGATGGTATCTGTTAGGAGTGTAGCTGGCCCTTTCCCCTTTACTCAACTCATTGATTCAGGTGTTGATAAGATATTCTTCATATACAGACTATGTCAAATGAGGAAAAGGGGAAGTGTCCTCAATGCAGTGGATCTCGGGGTCGAGTTCATCCACCTCCTCCCCTTCCTCATGAGCAACTAGGCTATTCTGAAGAGGGGTCTAAATCCTCTGATCATCCCTGTCTCTGCTTCTTTGTTCCTTTGGCAAAGTCTGTGGCATATTGTTACCAGGCCTCCTAAAACCTCTGTTATCAGTATTTTGGGGGTTTATGTATGTCGGCTTCCCCTCTAACTCCCACTTCTCCATCTTGGCCAAAAGGGATTTCAGTACTTTAGCTACCTCATCTGTCTGAAGGGGAAAGGGAGAGGAATGGGATGGGGAGGCCTATGTTCTTCTCCTAGATATGTCTTTGTCAGCCTTATTCCTGAGTCGGTCAACATCCAATATGTTAGACTCTACTTCCACGGTTGCATCCTGCATGTAAGCTAGAGTGGTGGCTCTCCTTTCCCTCAACAGGAGGCAGAAATCAAGATCAAAAGCGCTGGCATAAGTGATCTTTGTAGAGGCTTTGGAGGGCTTTATCTCGGTGGGGATATTATTGTACATTTTATTAAATCTTTTGGAGAAGTCAGAGACAGATTCTCCTTCCTTTCTCTTCAAAGACCCAAACTCAGTCATGTAATACATGAAGTCCTTTTTGTCTCCCCATTGTCTCAAAAAGGCGCTATCCAAAACCTCAATCCCATCAATAGATCCAGGAGGCAGGCCCCTAAACCATTTTCTAGCCTCACCTTCAAGACTATGGACACAAATCCTCATCCATACATTTGCATGCATGATAACATGATCATCTGTAAAACTGTAGAAGGCTTCGAGGTTTTGTTCTACAGTTATGTCCCCCTTGCCTGTAAACTTGGGCAACTGCTTGAGGTAACCATCTACTGGAAGGGCATTGAGAGGCTGAGGTAACACAAGGGGAGCATACCTAGCAACTATAATAGCCTCCATTCTGGTCATAGGGGGATTTTCCCCTGCCATAGGGATATTAAGTGGAGGAGAACTTGGAGGGGAAGGAGCTTGTAGGCTTACAGGGGTAAGGGAAGTGACAAGGGTTTCTCCCTCTAGTCCAAAACCAGGAGGAGAGAACTCGGTAGGAACACTTCCGAAATTCAGGAAATAGGAGGCTTCAGAAAACGGTCTGCTATGAAGCCGAGGAGAAGAAAAAGGGGTTTCTACAGAAGGAGATGACAAATTACCTGGTTCGGCGGTGGAAACTTCTCCTCAAGGGGCCTTTCCTTTTCTGAAATTCTCCTGTGACTCAACTTCATGCGTAGCTAGAGGTAGTTGTGGATGGGACCGCGTGTGTCTACCTCTGAAAGCCACAATTAAAATGGCAGGTTCGCCGCAGTGGAGTCGTCACAATGGAGTCTCTAGGTGCACAACAACAATCTTCAGTGGCTTTGATGCCTAATGCACCTTCAGAATCAGAGGCTCCATGTCATTCAATCTCGGCGAAAATTTTCAACTTTGTCCCCGGCAACGGCGCCATAAATGTTAACATCGGAAGTCACTCCTGGATTGCAGCAGGAGCAGAGCCCAACGCCCATCAGTTTATGTCACGAATAGTTTTAATTGGGTGATCGAATGGATAGAGACTCAAGAAGAAATTGTTCTAACTCAAGAAACTGGGCTTGGTATGTAAAAACAAAGGAGGTATTGATCTAACTTCTGTTAGTAAGTTGATTATAAAATGAGTAGATGGAAGACTTGGTGAGATGAGTGAGCAAGACTGCTTTGAGCATCAGGCCTTTCAGCAGCTTGAGGAGGAAAAACTTAAAATACAAGATCCTCTTGGTTCAGAGTTTCTGGGAACTGAAGGGGTGACTTGAATGGATCCTCCAATTCCAAATCATTCATCGTTGAGAAAATATAAGAACTAATTAGAAACAATGCAACCATTACAGTGATCCAACATACATCATCCTATAATAGCACAACTTGACTGGATCCTCCAATTCCGAGCTATTCTAACACAGGGTAAACAAAGAGATGGAAAGAAGATGACATTCATAAGGCAAGAAGTCTCAAGTGCCAATACATAACCAGAGAACCCTGTGCTTTGTCAAAACTTTTTACAATCGGGAGCCTCGCTCAACCATCGATACCTTTTCAAAATACCAAAACTGAGTACATATACTCCTAAATCTTTACCCAACAGAGGCATCCTCGATTTTCAGGGTGTAGCGTCTCTTCGGTCAAATCTGGTCTAAACTCCTTTGTCAGATGCCACCTTAACTATGCATGGCTCTTGCAAGGGGGTAGTTGAGCCATTAAATGCTGAGTTAGCATGTGCAGACTTCTCTAGTTAGTCGAAGACTCGTCATGGCTTCTTTGGAAAAAACTAGCACACAGGACCATCTCGGGCAGACTGCCTGCTGGATCCTCCATACCTTACAATTAATGAGTGAGGAGAGGCTTCAACCACCTCTTCCCACATTCATTTACTCCTAGCAGGAAACAAGATTGAAGCCGAGTCGAACTGGCACCTGGAGAACACGACAATCCCTTTGGCAGCCAAACCGGGTGGTTTAGGCCCTTTGCACAGCTCTTTCTATTACCTCGAGTGACCGCGGGCTGTGACCCTATGCCTACCTTAAAAGGTGCTTTCAACACTTCGCGTTTCGACGAATCCTAAGGCAGTAGAGGAGCGATCCTCTATCTTTTGAAGTCTCGACAACCTAATCTGTGAAATCATGGATCTTCGCCACGCGTCCCCAGGGTGGACGACTGAGATGCTTTCGATGCTTTAGGACCTGCCTTGCCATATGATAGACGCTAGCGCCCCCTTCCTCAGGGAAATTTCTTTATAAGATTATGGCGTTTCGGGGTTTGAGGTTTCGAGATGTGAGATGACGAGAAACCCTTCACCCTTTGAACTCTCGAATGCCGACATGGCCTGATCGTGCACCACCCGTCCTTTTGGATGGACAACTGAGATGACGTTGGCAGTTTGGGGCCTGTCCCATCACATGGTGCACGCCAACACCTTTTTCCCAGGTCCGCTCCTCTTATGACCGAGCGCCATGACTATGGGCTTGACTCTGGATGCTTTCGGCGTTTCGGGGTTTAGGGCTTCGAGATGCAAAATGACGAGAAACCCTTACCCGTTGAACTCCCGAATGCCGACGTGACTAGGTCTTGCGCCACGTGTCCCTAGATCGAACGGTTGAGATCCTTTCATGAATGTAATATAAGTGCTATCCATCGCGCTAATTGTGGCGCAACTCTGTTAACCACGATTTCCCATCGACCGTCGATCTGCTTCGCCAATTGATCCTTGTCGTTGAAATCAGACTGCTCGCTCGCCTAATTTTAAGCCCGAAATAGACTTCTTCTGTGGGATACGCTCGGCGCTTATGGTTGCGGCCTTTGAATAAAACACGCTCGACCTGTTTTCAAACCCCACTTGTATGTGTTTACACCAGAGGCTTAAAATCGGAGAGAAAACACCACCTTGCAAGAATTGATACTAACAATATATACCTAAAGAATGTGATTTCCATTCCTTTATAAATAGAAATTGTATTTTTTTTTCTCTGAAAAAAATTAAAATAAAGATATCATTAAATGCATCATTGAAAAATTACACATAGTCTTCATCAATGTACATATCATTTTTAGTTTTTCATTTTGGAAAAAATCTAATATTTGACAAAATATTTACTATCAATAAAAATTAAAAAAAATTAAAACTTATTATAACTCAATTTCAATTCGTAAATAAGACAATCATCATTATCTAATATTCATAAACACAAACTAATTCATCATCATTATTTAAATAAAACCACACCATTAAAATATTTATTAAATTTTAATAAATTATTAATAAACTTAATAAACTGATAAATCCTCAATTAAAAAATAAAACCAAAAGTTATTATCCCCTAGTTTGTCAATCATAAAGTCATGCACCTTTTAAGCTCATTAGGAATTAGCGTTCATTTCCTACTATTTATTATATATGCATCTTAGATTATTATTAGATGGAGTTCATAACCATAGGTCGATTTTAACTAGGAATTGGGATGATGCAAGAAAGCCGACAAATCTTCATGGCTAGAAACTTTTTCAAAGTTCTCCACGAGCCTAGACATGGCAGAGAAAGAGGACCTCTTATGTGTCCCAAACCACCAGAACAAACAAAATTTTATGCATTGGTACCCTAAGCCAAAAACCATGGGTATGTCATGGGAACTTAAGGATTTACTCTTCTCTTAGGGTTACGTGTCATGCTAGTGTGACTAACTATGAGGCTAGGTACGTAGACTTCCACGTAGCATTTATGCTAGGAATTAGGGAAGCACTGTGGTAATGTTGGAATCCAAATCTTTTGCTAACGCCTAGGTGTCTTGGAATATAATGGTACCGTGAAAAAGGACACATGGCTAGATTAATATCGATTGTTGTAGAGTTGATGAAGTTCGCTTTTTATAATGGAGGCCACTATAAGGATTCTCTGTCTTCTTCCTTCCAATAACCAGAAATCATTTGGACTTGACTGAGCTTTTTGTTACTTGAAGAACATTCAATTATATGGATTAGATATTTGGACACTAAACAACACATGGTCATGGATTAGATATTATCCCTCTAGATTAAGGACTTGATTATCAATGGATAGGGCCAATCCCTAGCTTTCATAATTTTATTTAGGGTTTAAGGTTTAAGTTAGAAGAACTTATTATTATGGTGTTGTGGTAGAGGGGCTTGGTCGTGGTAGTGCTCCCTTAGACAATCCAACTTGATCTATTTAGTAATTTTCCTTTAGGCCTTTGGGATTTGCCTAAAATGAATCCTCAGTGAAAGTGAATGAGGTATCCAACATCCTACAAGCTAGCATAAATATGTGACATCTAACTCGTTCTAGTTTTGTATAGAAATAAATTATGTTAGAGTGTAATTATCTATTTGTCATAGATTTTAAAAACGGTTATCATATTAGATAATATCTTTTTACTAAATAATTCATTCATTTTTTTTTGATAATATATTTCACTTATATATATGTTTTTTTTTCTCTATGAGGAATTTTCACTTCTAGGGTAGCTTCCTATCCTGCTAGTTTTCTGACATCTCCACCAAAAAAACCATGGGGCCTTTAATAGTTTGGCATACATCGACTTCAAAAAAGTTGATCTCTCAACTGTGCCATCAAAATCATATATGTTGGTCAACCCTAATAGATGACCACCTAGATTTAAAAATCATCCAAACCATTATTTAAATAGGGTTTGTGCCACATCTAATCACAACAAAAGAAAACTGAAAAGATACAAGGGTGTCAAATCCACCCCTCCCATTAGCATGATCAAAGGAAAATAAGTACCCACAAGAAAATAATGCATAAGTTTGTACTTAATAGAAACAAATAATCTTGACTTCTTGCAAATACATAATATCCATTTTATTGATCAAAATACTTATCTAATATGATATATGTTTTTTTTAGGATCACTCAAACCCTAACCCTAAACATTCCATGAGACAACTTTCATTAAGAATCCACAATATCATATATATCTTACTCATTTATGTCGAAACTTTTAAAACCACCATAAAAATTTAATATATAAAGATGTAAATTCACATAAATTATAGAATTATTAAATAAAAAATTCTTACAAATTACACTTTATTAAACATGAATATTCAAATAAATGTGGATGAAAAATTAACATTTGTATCACCATATATAAAAAAATCATAAAAACATCTTCAATTTTTTTCTTTTGGTGACTAGCGGAATTAGTCACTAGTCGAGCATGTACTCGCGTGACATGTGGCCATATTATTCAACTGCTACCATTATAACCTCTAGGCATGCCAACACACTCCCTTACATGTCACACAAGGTAATTCGAGTTTTTCGAATCGATGACTTCACATAACTGAGTGCCTTAACAATACACTCCATCACCCACTATTCTACACCCCGGAGGCTAAACATCTATAAATGTTTAATTAATAAACCAATTGAGAATTAAACCGATATACCATAAACTTAAACTTCTCTTATTAAAATCCTTCCAATGTTAAGTATGCATATAATCTCATATAAGGAGTTGAATCTATGCTATGAACAATGACGTTCACTTTATTTTCAAGACCATGGGTGGATCTAATAATGTCATTTCTTAATTTTATAATACAATTTTAAGTATACATATAATCTCATATAAGGAGTTGAATCTATGCTATGAACAATGACGTTCACTTTATTTTCAAGACCATGGGTGGATCTAGTAATGTCATTTCTTAATTTTGCAATACAATTTTCAATTATCGATGACATTAATAACTCTACTTTAATTCATGTTATTAATTTAATTAATATCATTTGGTAAGTTAATAACTCATTCAAAATATGAAAAGTCTTAATCCACAAATTTGTTTCCAACATCAAACATAAGTTCTTAATCTTTAAATTCAATTAAAAATTGTTATATGAGTTTTTCGTTATACTTCTTAATCTTTAAATTCAATACAATTTTCAATTATCGATGACCTTAATAACACTACTTTAATTCATGTTATTAATTTAATTAATATCATTTGGTAAGTTAATAACTCATTTCAAAATATGGAAAGTCTTAATCCACAAATTTGTTTCCAACATCAAACACAAGTTCTTAATCTTTAAATTCAATTAAAAATTGTTATATGAGTTTTTTGTTATACTTCTTAATCTTTAAATTCAACACAATTTTCAATTATCGATGACCTTAATAAGACTACTTTAATTCATGTTATTAATTTAATTAATATCATTTGGTAAGTTAATAACTCATTTCAAAATATGGAAAGTCTTAATCCACAAATTCGTCTCCAACATCAAACACAAGTTCTTAATCTTTAAATTCAATTAAAAATTGTTATATGGGTTTTTCGTTATACTTCTTAATCTTTAAATTCAATTAAAATTTTGTTATATGGGTTTTTCGTTATACTTCTTAATCTTTAAGTTCAATTAATTGTTTTTATATGGGTTTTCTGTTATATAGTATTTTATGATTTGTTAATTTTATTTTATATAATTGTTAATTTTACTTTAATTCATGTTATTAATTTAATTAATATCATTTGGTACGTTAATAACTCATTTCAAAATATGGAAAGTCTTAATCCACAAATTTGTTTCCAACATCAAACACAAGTTCTTAATCTTTAAGTTCAATTAAAAATTGTTATATGGGTTTTTCGTTATACTTCTTAATCTTTAAATTCAATTAAAATTTTGTTATATGGGTTTTTCGTTATACTTCTTAATCTTTAAGTTCAATTAATTGTTTTTATATGGGTTTTCCATTATATAGTATTTTATGATTTGTTAATTTTATTTTATATAATTGTATATGAGAAGTGAGTTTCGAAATTTTTAAATTCTCTAAAACTATGTAGAAATTTCACGAATCTTATTTTTTTATTGCAAACATAGAAAATCTACCTCAACTTTGAGGTTTCTTGAATCCATCTTCTATGAAATTTCAGACTTAAGACTAAATTTGAAATATTAAATTACAATTGTAAATACTTCATTTCTCTTCAACCCATTTCACAAGGTAACTCAAGAAAATAAATACCCACCAAGTGTACTTCAATGTAACATTGTTTCATCCCTTAAGGTACACTTCCACAAAAAATTATATATTTGAAAATGACTAATTAGAATAATAAGTCTACCCCTTTACCTTATAGATGTATGTTAAGTCATCTAACAAATTCAACTCAATCTTATGTAAAATTGACATGAATAACCAATGCTAGAATCTACTCAATCATGAAGATAACACATGTTAAAATTTGAATTTAAAAGTACACCAAATTTAGGCAGTTGGAACAATATATATAATCTTGTAGAGGTCAAGATCTCCAAACCCTAGCTAGGGCATCCACCAAAATAACTAACCCTAGGCCCTAGCCACCAACTCCTCCTAGCTAGGAATATTTCCCAACTAAAGTTGGTTGCTCCCAAAAGGATTCACAGGAAGCAAGTAAAACACACCAAAAAGTACTCCTTGGCATCATCACTTGCATCACACAAGTGTACAAGATAGTCTCCCACCATCTTCACATCAAGCACTCCAAGTAGTATGGCAATTTCCAAATAATGCCACAAAACTCTAGTCTTCTTCTTTCATAAGAATTTCTAGATAAAGTGCTTCCTTTTCTCCTCTAGGGTTTATCTCAAATCGAGCTTCCCTTCTCTCCTTAGTTAAAAACCTTAACCCTAGCCTTCCTTTTAATTCCTTCAAGAACCTTAGAACTCAAGACAAAGTGAGAAAATGCAATGAAGAAGAAGAAGTACAAAGAAACTAGTTTTCTCTAGCTCTCACATATCTAACACAAGTATGTGATTATATGAGTGAACACTAATGAATAATATCAAAGGACTCTCTACTCCACACATACACACACAAACACACGCATATATGAAATATGAGAGAGGCTAACAATAAATTGAAGTAGACCTAGTCCACTACAAATAACCTAACTAAATAATAGATAGACACACATGTGAGGTTATCTAACTTGGAGTGACACATATCAAGCTCCAAAACATGTATGTCTAACAAACAAGGGTCCAAGGCTAAACACTCCTCAAGAAAGATACACCACTTGTCCTCCAAATCCCTCCAACGCTCCAATGCTCCCTCTTAGGCCATGCGTATCTTTGGGTTGGTCCCACCTACATGCTCAATCCTCAAGTTGAGTACAATCCTCCATGTAAGAAACCAAATGTCCCAAAGCCATCAAGGGATCAATACCCTCCTCCAAAATTCCCAACATTCCTCCTCCATGGTAAGTCTTCTTCCTAAGAAACCAACTAATGTCTACATGTTCTTGTCATATAGAATTTTATCATGCCATCTAGGTCTCCAATGATCCATGGAAGTGTGTAACATAAGCATCAAGACAAGGTCTAACCATATCTGAGTAACCTATCTCCAATGTTTTTGTTGATCATGGTATAATCAATGGTAATGAACACACCATGCACTCCACATCAAATGAAGCACCCACAAGCATGGTGTAAACACTTTTAGAAGAAATCGTCATTGGAGAGGATGGGGTTTTGCATTGGCCCCCATTATTCCAAATCATTTATGTACTCATATCTTCCACACCTAAGTGTCGATATGCTATTTTTTAGCACTGATCTATTATTTCTAAGAGTAGATTTATCTCTGTTAAGTACAAATCAACATTATGAGTAGATCCAGGAGCTCCCTTGGGCTTATCCTTTTAATATTTTCTAGGTAAGTGTTGTGAGCAGGATTATAAATTTCTTGTGAGGAATATTGAGGGGAGATCCATTTCTTTGTTGGTAAAATCTTCAAATTTCATTGTTCTCCTCAAGAAAAAACTTGAGGCCAAAATAGGGATCCTTATGGCATTTCAACAATTATTCTTTGTGGGTAAACAACTGGAGGATTTACTCACTTTGTTTGATTACAACATTTACTAGGATTCTGCCATTTTTTCTCTTGTGGTTGTGTAGGGGGGCAATGGGTTTTGGGTTATATTATTCATCCAATTTGGTTACTTACAAGGATGCAACTCAATCCAAGTCATCTCCTTCATCAGTGCAACCATATGTTCTTCCAAACACTTATATTGTTGAGAAACTAGACTAGGTGCTAGCTTTGGAGGTTAAGAATTTAGAAGTCAATGAGCTATTCTTAATCTCTTAAATCTAAGGCAACGATTTGTAGATTTATTGGGTTCTAGCCATGATCAGAATATCTATACCAGTGGATATATTCTAGCTGGACTAAAAATTGTGAGATCCTTTTGTTCTCTAAAGGATTTTTTGTAGTACAATGTTATTTCAAGGATCCTTTTGGTTGTAGGGAAGAGTGGGGTTCTTTATTACTCCATGGTTTCTGAAGTTTGATCCCACAATTGTGGTGGTAACCAAAATTTTGGTCTAGGTCTGGATCCAAAATATGCCTCTTCCCTTTTTCCACCATTCAATGTTACACGATATTGGTTATACTTTGGGCAGATTTTTACAGTATGATAGTGAGAGGACTCATAAGGTATTGTTTACATATGCTCTCATTTCTGTGGAGATTGACCTTAGTAAAGGTCATTTAGATAGAATAGTTTTTAAACATGGAAACTTCAAATGCATCCAAAGTTTGTATTATGAGAATATATCTTTTAAGTGCCAATATTGTCATCAAATATGGCACCTTCAAGAAACTTGTCCAAAAGCAAGAAGTCAACTTAAAAATAAAAAAGGGAAATTTTGAAAGTTCTAAACCTATGAAGTAAAACAATTCATACATATTCTTAAGAAAAACATAAATTAATCAATGGATCATACACATAGTACATAATGATTTATGTTGGAAACCCTTAATCAGGAGAAAACCAACTTCCTTGGTGCCACACCTCTCAAGTCTTTGTTGTATCAATTTCACCATTCACAATAGAATATATATAATAGTTTAGGTATTCCGCAACTACCAAAACCCTAATCCCTTAATCCAAGATTAATTTATAAAACCAATAAAAATAACAAAAAAATACTAAAATAGAAAAAACCACTGGCGGTGGGATCATCAAACAATGTCATCAAATTCGATGCACCCCCCCCCACACACATGCAAATAAAATAACACATACCCAACATTCTCCCACTTGTTGTTTTTTTCACATATAGGGGGTCACATGATTCCATAGCCGACAATCCAGGGAAGTAATTCCCATTATTTCTCTACACTAGGAGAACATCTCGGTGCTCACAAACTTTGTCAATGAATCTGCAACATTATTCAAAGTGTCAACCTTCTCCAACAACACCTTCTTGTCTTTAACCATGTCTCTCACAAAGTGATATTGAACATCAATATGCTTTGTATTTGAATGATAAATTGGGTTCTTTGCTAGGAATATTGCACTCTGACTATCCCAATCTAATCTTATTGCTTGTTGTACCAACCTAATACCTGAACACAACCTTTGTAACCATACTGCTTCCTTTCTTGCATGAGTGGTTGCCATGTATTCAACTTTTGTAGTTGAGAGTGCCATTGCAACCTATATTTTTCTCATCCAACAGATTGCTCCTCCAAATAGGTTAAACACATACCCACTTGTAGATCTTCTACGATCCAAATCTCCAACCCATTCTGCATCAAAAAATCCATGTATGTCCAATACTCTATCCAATCCTAGTCTTCCTTGGTAGCATAATCCATAACTAGTAGTGCCACACAAATACCTGAAAACCCTCTTTATTGTTATCCAATACTCCTTCCCTGGTTTTAACATATACCTGATCAAAACACCCACTACATGTGCAATGTACGGTCTAGTACAAACCATTGCATACACCAAACTACCAACTGTACTAGCATACAAAACATGAGACATGTCCTCTTCCTCTTCTTGTTTCTTGGGACACTTCTCTGTAGATAACTTTACACCTACAAGAATAAGAACAATGATTGGTTTACACCCTTGCATATTAAGACTCTGCAATATTGTCTCGACATATTTTCTCTGATTCAACCAAAGTTTCATGTTTGCATGATCTCTTTTAATCTCCATTCCCATAATGAAGTTAGTAGCATCGAGATCCTTCATTTAAAATTTGGAGGATAGCCGCGATTTCACCTCCTTCATAACATCCATGTTATTTCCTACCAACAAATATGTCATCGACATACAACACTACATAATGAAGTGATTATCGACCTGTTTGGAATATACACAGTGATCAACCTTGCTTCTCAAAAATCCTAGTCCAAGGATATATGTGTCAAACTTTTGGTACCACATCCTAGGTGATTTCTTTAGACCATACAGTGATTTTTTTAGCTTATAGACCAACTCTTTCTTTCCCTTCACTGCAAAGTCTTCTAGATGCTTCATGTAGATTTATTCTTCTATATCCTCATGTAGGAATGTTTTCTTCACATCCATCTATTCTACTTCAAAATCAAAAGCATCAACAACAAATAAAATAAATCTAATATAAGTTAACTTGGAATTAGGAAAAAAAAAATCAACAAAGTCAATTCCCTTTGTTATCACATAAAGTTGTCAAGGGTCCCAGGCCGTATCCATGAGCACAAAGCACAACACTCAGAGTGACTCATTCTAGGCCTGAAATGTTGATTAAGGTTGGTTGTCATTGATGTGAACCCTTGAAGAAATCCCTGTAGCACAAAGGTTTAGGTAATGGACCCAATATTGTTTGATGCAAATATGACTCATTATTGTTTTGTCATGGTTGATAAGAAGTAAATATGGATGAACTCCAAATTGGTCCCCTTACGGTGAAATCCCTCACAGGAAGACGCTTTGTGGAGTAAGAGAACCCATGCTTAATTGTGGAATAATGATATGAAGGAAAGTGAATTTGTCAGGGAAAATATCCTAGATGGATAGTGCTTGTCATGTCATTTCCGGTGGTATGTGGAACATCACATAATTCCTCATGGTTAGAGAGTTATGGCCATGAGAAGTTGGAGACCCCAGGTTTGGGT
>ML781724.1:224884-314030 GCA_009831015.1 Picea engelmannii
TTCTTTTCTCAGGAAAAGTTCTTCTTCCTTCTCTCTTCAGGAACTCAGGCCACTGTGACCCCTCTAAAGACAATAGATAGGTTTACATCATTAACGATCATAGGGATGACGAAAATAATGTGTAACACCTGATAGTTCTAGGATCACCATCAGTAATAGGTAAAGAAAAGTTAGCATGAAAATCAAGTGGAATATACCTTTATGGTTTCCTTCTTTCCCTCATTGATCTTCTCAATACTAGAGTATGAGGTTCTATTTCTTTTAATTCATCTTCTTCCATTGATTCATATTTTACATCATCCAAATCAAATTCTGTTTTCTTTAGTTCTTCTCTCCTTGATGGAAATTCTTGTCTAGGAACATCTTTAACCTTTCTAAAAACAACATCCCGACTATAAACAATATTCTTAGTTTATGGGTTCCAAAGCTTATAATATTTCATACCATCTTCATAACCAATAAATATACATTTTTTAGCTTTATTATCCATCTTACTCATATTTTCCTTTGGAACATGTACATAAGCATCAAAACCAAACACTATGAGATGTTCAAGAGAGGGTTTGTTATGAGTCCATAACTCATGAAATTTTTTTCCCACCAACACCAATGAGGGTGATCTATTTACCAGGTAACATGCAATACCCACTACCTTTTCTCACAATTCTTCTCCTAACCCGACACTATTGAGTATGCTTCTTGTTTTTTCCATCAACGTCCAATTCATCCTTTCTACAACTCCATTTTGTTGAGGTGTGTATGGGGTAGTCTTGTACCTTTCTATACCACACTTCTTACAAAACTCTTTGAATTCATTCCCATGAAATTCTCCACCATTATATGTCCTCAACACCTTTATTTTCTTCTTTGTCTGATTTTCTACCAAAGCCTTAAACTCTTTAAATTTATCAAATACCCCAGATTTCTTCCTAAGAAAATAAATCCACGTGTTCCTTGAGAAATCATCTATGAATGAAACATAATACACATATTTACCTAGTGATGGAATAGGAATAGGTCTGAACACATCACTATGTATCAACTCTAAGGTCCCCTTTGCTCTTGTAGCACCAGATGGGAATCTTGCTTAATTATCTTTACCATATATTCATTCTTCACAAAAATCAAAATCGGGTGAAAGTATACATACCTTCAACCATACTTTTAACTTGTAGTGTTCAGATTCCCTTTTCTCCAATATGTCCCAGTCTTTGATGCCACAACATGGTCTTCTTTCCAGGGATATTATGGATCATATCTTCTTTATTTCTCTACTTAGGGACAATAGAAAGTTTACACCCATCAGTATAAGTTCTTCCCAATCACTTGTACAGGGATCCACATTGAACTCCCCTCATCAACACCATTGCACCCCATGCCATCTTGCAAGTTCCCTTTCCCAATAAAGTATCCACATCTGCACCATCCAACTTGCTTACAGATATTAGGCTCCTATCTAGATCTGGAATGTGCAGAAGTCCAGGAAGAGTGTCACACACCCACTACATCATAATATTTTTTTTCCTTTTCCTTTCTCTTTCTTTATCAAGGGATAGAGTCCTGAATTCCTACGAGGTCCTAGCGTGGGATAGGTCTTCCGATTGGGACCTTCACTAAACCAATCCACTAGCTATTTTATTGAAAATCCATCATGTACAACTCAAGTACCAAGCACAGACTTCACCTCCATGTGATCATTGGTTATGACCCCGGGCTAAGCCAAGAGGCGCCTTTCGCATTTTTGACTCCTCAAACCCTGAAACTTGAAATCGCACCTTCGCCGAGATCGACGGATGCAAATCTCTACCCTGATCTGACGATCCTGACCATATCGGGACTTCGGAAACTGGGAGTTCGAAATGTAAGAGAGTCGATTTATTTGACTCTTCAAACCCCAAAACCCAAAATCCTATTCACACTAAGCCGACTTGGAGTTTCACATACCGGGATTACGTGTATCAAGATTTTGTAACTTACGAAGATGAGGGGTTCATACCCTTGGGTTTCTTAGGAGCCGAAACTCCGAAGCCCATTTACACTAAGCTCTTTTTGGGGTTTTGCAAGTCCAGACTTCGCGATATATGAAGACGAGAGGTCTCGCACCTGGGTTTCCCGGGATCCGAAACTCCGAATCCCATTTACACTAAGCTCTTTTCGGGGTTTGCAAGTCGGGACTTTGCGATGTACGAAGACAAGAGGTCTCGCACCTAGATTTCCTGGGAGTTGAAACTCCGAAGCCCATTTACACTAATCTCTTTTCGGGGTTTTGCAAGTCGGGACTTCATGATGTATGAAGACGACAGGTCTCTCACCTGGGTTTCCTAGGAGCCGAAACTCTGAATCCCATTTACACTAATCTCTTTTCGGGGTTTCACAAGTCGGGACTTCGCGATGTGCGAATATCAAAGGTCTCGCATCTGTATTTCCTGGGAGCCAAAACTCCGAAGCCCATTTACACTAAGCTCTTTTCGGGGTTTTGCAAGTCGGGATTTCACAATGTATGAAGATGAGAGCTCTTTCACCTGGATTTCTCGAGAGCCGAAACTTCGAAGCCCATTTACACTAAGCTCTTTTCAGGGTTTCTCAAGTCGGGACTTCACGATGTACGAAGACGAGAGGTCTCGCACCTGGATTTCCTGGGAGCCAAAACTTCGAAGCCCATTTACTTCGTGACAGGGGCAAGGTAAACTCGTGGATTTACTACAATGGTAGTATTTTCAAGGGGCTCACTCTGACTCTACAATGTGCGAGAACTTCCTCGAAAAAGGGTGCCTTCGGGAGGATAAACCAGGGCATAACACAAGTCAAGTTAGATGGGTCAATCCTCTGGGAAACAGACTCATATCCTGAACTTATACATTCTATACATTAAACGATTTGTAGTTATATCAATATAAACATCCATCCATTATTTCCAATCAAAGCACAAGGCAAACACTTCGATACAAAAACTATTTACGAGTGTATAAAAATGAGCATGCGATTGTGACATTCAATTTCAAATGCAAGATATAACACTTATCAGAAATTTCGGACGTGATGTGAATGCTGAGAGGGGTGCTCGTTTCCACCCAACTGTAGGCTCAGTAATTCCAAATGGATTTACCACTATCCACCCCTGAGCTAGACCACGATGCTTTGAGACTCCGTCTCCTACTTCCAGCTCAATAGAAGTCAAGGACGAAGGTTACTCCCCTTCTCCTATGTTCATGACTCTCTTTATTTTCGAAGTTCCTTTGGTTCTCCTTCTGCGATGCCTATCACGTGCACTCCTCCTCTCTCCTACCACACTTCCTCTCTTTCCTTTTTCCCTTCAAGATTGCGTGTGGCACGAATTTCCCTATCCGTGGTCAGGTCTGAGAGCTTCTACGGATGGGCAGTTAACCCCCATCCCCTCATTTACTCTTGAGGAGCCTCTCCACCTACCATCCTGGTGGGTAATTCATTCATGGGTCAGAGAGTGAGCTTTGATTTTCTGAGCACGTAAAAACCAGTATGGTTTCAGTTCGGTGGAAGTTAACGTAGCCATTCCTAGCCCCTTCCACCACCTCTCATCAGCCATCATGGTCTCTTTCAGCACATCCCCCTCCCAGCAATCATGTGACACATATTCATGATATAATTTACATTCATCGACCTTTTATACAAAGATCTGTCAAATCAAACATTCACATCTTTGAGTTTGTCATAGTTCTTGGCCAATTTAGTTATTTTTACAAACTGGGGGAAATAGGGTGTTACAATTCCCTCCCCCTTAAAGGAACATTGTCCTCAATGTTCTATCTATCAATATGACATGTATGTACAGAAGTAAACAAAATCGGGTATGCATGTTTCATGGCATCTTTCTTTTCCCATGTAGCCTCATCTGGGCCAAAATGTTTCCACTACACCTTGACCTGTGCAATGGTTCAGTTCCTGAGCGGGGTTTCCTTTCTATCCAGTATGCATTGAGGTTCTGGTAGGAATTCTCCCTTCGGTTCCACCTGGATCATAGACCAGTCAATTATATGATTAGAATAATGTACATATTTCTTCAATAATGAAACATGAAAAACATTACATGCTTTTACTGTGGGAGGGAGGGCTAGCCTATAGGCTACAGGTCCCACTCTTTCTAGAACCTCAAAGGGTCCACAATATCGGGGTGCCAACTTGGTGCAAGCTCCCATCCTCAGGGAACTCTTCCTAGGCCTAACTCTGAGATATACGTGGTCTCCCATCTTGAATTCTCTTGGAGTTCTCTTTCGGTCGATGTAACTTTTCTGTCTGTTTTGAGTGACCTTCAGGTTCTGTTTTATCTGAATCACTTGTTGTTCCATTTCTTTTAGCATGTCGGGTCCAATAGTAATTTTGTTTATGGGGTTACTCCAATTGTCTGGAGTGTTGCACGGCCTACCATAAAGGACTTTGAAAGGACTCGTCTTCAAGGATTCTTGGTAGCCGTTGTTGTAGGTGAATTCCACCAGTGGCAGGTAGTCTTCCCACTTTTTGGGTTGATGCATTACATGCATCCTTAGCATGCCTTCTAATATTTGGTTCACTCTTTCCATCTGTCCATCGTTTTGAGGATGATAGGTGGTGCTAAACAATAATTTGGTCTCTAGACCAACCATCAAGGATTTCCAAAAGTTGGAAGTAAATTTCGTGTCTCTGTCAGACATGATCTCTTTAGGCATACCATGTAGTCTGAATATCTCCTTCATGAATACATTGGCGATGTCTATTGCCTTGCAAGTTGACTTGACAGGGATAAAATGAGCGGACTTGCTCAATTTATCCACCATTACCATGATGGTGTCATTCTATTTGGTTGAGGTTGGTAATCCGGTGATGAAATCCATGGAGATGGTTTCCCATTTCCATTTTGGAATTGGTAGAGGTTGTAAAAATCTTACTGGGTGTCGGTGTTCTTCTTTAACCTGTTGGCACTCTATGCATTTGGCTAAGTATTCAGCTATTTCTTTCTTCAATCCAGACCAATAGAATTGTTTCCTGGTGGCCGTGATCATTTTCTGGTATCCTGGGTGACCAATATAGGGTCTTCTATGTAGTTCATTCATTATGAACCTCTTCAAGTCGTCAAAATCCGGAATATACAATTTGTTTTTGTAAGTTAGCAGACCTCCATCTATCATCTGGTAGCCTTCATACTTTATCCCTATGAATTCTTGCTCCAGGTACAAGGTCACGGTCTAGAAGAATGTGTCTATTTCTTGTGCATTCCTGACTCTTTCCTTGACTTCCGTCTCGCAGGTTCTCACCACTACCAGGTGAATTGTTTTCATACTTCTACTAAGGGCATCAACCACCTTATTTTCCTTTCCTTTAATATGTTTTATTTCAAAATCAAACTTGCTAAGGAGGGCCATCCACCTATCTTGTCTAGCATTGAGCTTTGGTTGGTCAAACAGATATCACAATCCACAGTGGTCTATCATAAGTACAAATTTCCTTCCCAGGAGGTAATGTATCCACATTTTTAAGGCATGCACTATGGCGGCCTGCTCTAGATCATGGGTCACATAGTTGACTTCGTGCTCATTCAATTTTCGGGATCATAGCAGACTACACTTCCTCCTTGCATAAGGAATCCTCTAAGCCCTTCCTTATAGGCATCTGTGCACATGAGGAATTCATTTTCAGGATCAGTGATCTTCAGCATGGGTGTGTGGGTCATAAGGTGTTTTAGGGATTGAAATATTTCTTCACATTCTTGTGTCCATGTAAATTTAGCTCCTTTCTTCTGGAGGGCAGTGATTGGACAACCAATCTTGGAGAATCCTTTTATAAATATCCTATAGTATCTTGCTAAGCCCATAAAGGATCTGATATCCAAAACATCCTTTGGGATAGGCCATTCCATGATAGACCTAATCTTGTCAGGGTCTACTGCTACTCCTTCTTCAGATATGACATGGCCCAAGTAATGTATTTGCTTCTGGAAAAAGTTGCACTTGCTAAATTTGGCATAGAGATGACGTTGTCTTAGCACTTGAAGTACAAGCCTATGGTGTTCCTCATGTTCCTCTCTATTCTTGGAGTAACTTAATATATTGTCAATAAAAACCAGTACAAATTTGTCTAGGAATTTGCTGAGCACATTGTTCATCAAGCACATAAAACTGGCAGGGGCATTGGTTAATCCAAATGGTACTACCACAAACTCATAGTGACCATACCACATCCTAAAGGATTTTTTTTGGATGTCTTCACCCTTGATTTGGACTTGATGGTATCCAAATCTCAAGTGAATCTTTGAGAATATGGAAGCACCTCCCAATTGATCGAACAGGTCGTCGATCCTAGGTAAGGGGTACTTGTTCTTTATGGTTACCTTATTGAGTTGTCTATAATCTACACACAATTGAAGGGTACCATCTTTCTTTTTCACAAACAGGACTGGTGCTCCCCATGGTGACATGCTAGGCCGGATATAGCCTATGTCCATCATTTCTCTTAATTGTAATTTAAGCTCAACTAGTTCAGGTGTGCTCATCCTGTAGGGTGTCCTAGACATTGACACTGATTCTGGTGCAAGTTCTATCGAGAAGTCAATGTCCCTTCTTGGAGGTAGACCCGGTACCTCTTCCTAAAATACATCTCTATATTCTCTTAGTGTGGGGTGGTATTCGAGGCTTGGTTTGTCACCTTTAATAGATTCCAACACCTGTATTGCATATAGTGGACATCTCTTCCTGCAATACTTTCTCATTTGAAGGGTTGATATTCGCCTCACTGAGACAGGTTTTTGGATCCCTTGAAGGGTTATCCTTCTCCCTTCTTCACTTACACATTCTAAGGTTTTATGGTAACAGTCTAGTCTAGCTTTATATGTGGCTAGCCAGTCCATACCAATCAATAGATCATATGATCCTAGGGGTAATATGTTAAGGGTTGCTTGGGTGGGGAATTCACCCATAGTGAATCGACAAGATGTTCTGACTTCCATTACTTTTCTTTTGGTGTCGGTGGCTAACTATACCAACCATGGCTTGGCGTGTTTATGTGGCTGAAATTTACACTTATCAACAGCCTTAGGAGCTATATAACTCAAATTTGAACCAGGGTCAATTAGAATAGACACTAGATGGTTGGTGATCATACCTTCCATCTCCACCATTGAAGCTTGGTGGTCAGCTTGTTTGTTACCCATAGCTGCATAAATTTGTGGCATACTCCTGGCCACGTCCTTGACGGCGGTAGCTTCTTGAATGTTGTAAATTCTCCGACTGTTTTTTTGTCGATGCGAGCAGTCCCTTAGTAGATTCTCTTCTCCACAACCCCAACATTTCAAGGGTTCTTTCTTTGGGTTATCAATCCTTCCTAGGGTAGATCCAAGAGGTTTATTTCTGCTCTGGGAGGGGAAATTCTGTTGGTATACAATTTGGGTGGGGAAGCTCATCCTTGGGTCCTTTTTATAATTTTTAAATCTTGGAGATTTAAACCCCTTTTTCTAGAATCCTGAACTATTCTTCTGCTTCCAGCCGTCATGAGGTTATGTCCGATGCCCAATCTGTTCATAACAATATCTTGCCTTTCGAATAGTGTCTTCTAGGGTCTTTGGCTCATCAAACTCCATCCTGTTCTGATAGTCCTTAGGTAGTCCACTGATGAATCGTTGCACCTTTTCCTTTTCTGCTTTTATATAGGGTACATACCTCAACAACTCAAGGAATCTGCTGACATATTCCTCTATGGTGAGTTTCTCGAGCTTGAGTTCATAGAATTCTTTAGTCTTTTCATTGAAATACTTTTCCGACAGATACTTCTTCCTGAAGTATCTCTCAAACCATTCCCAAGACATGCCCTCTTCATGAATCCCTTTTACATTCTTAAGGTCTTCCCACCAAATGGAAGCCTTTCCATTCAAGTTGAAGGTGGCTACTCATGCCTTCAAATTTTCTGAGAAGTCATGGACTCTGAAATACTTCTTTAGTCCAAGCAGCCAGATCTCCACTTCCTCTCCCTTCTTTATTTCACCATCGAAAGAGGGTATTTTGACCTTCCTAAATTCTTCGAGATTATGACTCTTGGAATGCTTTCGCTTCTTCCATTTTCTTTGGGAATAAGAACTAGTTTTGCTGCTAGAAGATCCCTCCAAGTCACCATCTTCATTTCCAAAGGAATCTTTTGACATTTTCCCCTTATCTCTGGGGTGGAACTTCCTCAAGGTGCTCTTCCTAGTGTGGCCACTTAAAAGACCACATTTCTGTATTTCAGGTGAACTTTGAATTTTCTTTGTCTGTCGTCGGTTCGCTGGACTGGTGTCAGGTTCATGCTACAATTGTCTTTGTAGGTCGGATAAACTCTGCAATAAGACCACATTAATTTTCATTTGCTTCTCTTGATATTTTATCATCCTCTCGTTGTCGGCCTTGCAGCTCTGTAGTTTGACCATGAGGCTCCTCACAGTCTCAGCTAGATCTGGAGGGGTCCCTACCGCCCTCCTTTCGTCAGAATCTTCATCTCTATTGTGGGAGCCATCTCCCACTTCATGGTGAGTCACCATTCTATGCATCTGCAATTTCCCATGGTTGATCATCTGCTTGTGTGAAAAAGAAAAATGCTTGTTGTTAGTCAATATTTATATTCATTCATAACCGACACATAGTTCATATTTTTCGCATGCATACACACAATACGAGTTTTCATTCTTAACTTCGACTTGTGATTAAGGGGGTTAATATAGAGGGTTACTCCTTTTAAGAATACTTTGAGTGGAGTCTTTGCACAACCCGTTCATGAGCCCAAGTAGGCCAAGTGTGTTGAACACACCGTGCTACTAAGAGGGGGGGGTGAATCAATAGCATACACAATTAATCCTTTTTAACTTTATCAACCTTATATCACCAATATGCAAATATCCATTCATTTACAATCATGTATTCTATATTAAGTTAGATTCAGATATTAGGATGTACTGACAGAGAAGTTGTGTGGATTAAAAGATGCTGATTATGAGCTTTAAGTATTTCTACTCTTTTTAACTTTTCTTGTTAGTTACTAGAGGGTAGTCAACATGTTGCAGATAAATTAGCCACAGATCTTCAACATCAATCATGCACATAATAAACACAGGGACACATATTTCATGAGGAAACCCATAAAGGGAAAAACCTCTTCTTCTTAGGATGTCAAGCAAGCTCCAACTACTTTACATCTCATCATCTTTAAGCACCAACTCAAAGGAGGCTACAACCTCTGAATGTAAGCACCAACTTGTTGAGAGCACCAACTCTCACAGATTCCCAGCACCCACTGGGTGGAAGCACCAACTTCCAATCTGTCTCAGCACCAACTGAGTGAAGGCACCAACCTTCAAATTCTGCAAGCACCCACTTGCTGAGAGCACCAACTCTCACAGAATCCCAGCACCCACTGGTGGAAGCACCAACTTCCAAACTGTCTCAACACCAACTGAGTGAAGGCACCAACCTTCAAATTCTACAAGCACCCACTTGCAGACAGAGACATCAGTCTCCCTTAGCACCACCCTGCCACCCTAGTTTCTCTGGCTGCAACCAGATGGAAGCTACAACTTCCTGTGTTCAAGCACCTCCTTGAAATTCTGAGGACAACAGTCCTCCCGAGCACCACCCTACCGCCCTAATTGCTCGAATAAAATTATTACTCAAACCAATTTGCTTATTCTGATATAGCTTGCTTACCATTTCTGCTATGCTGCTCTGCCTTCATCATCTCTGATCTTCTTAACTGCTCAGCCACAAATTCTGTCTTACTGACTTTGATCTGCTGCTCTGCTTAACCTTCTTCTGCTGCGCCTTCTCGGTTTTTCTCTGCTTTGCAGGTTCTCCTCTGCCACTGTGGCACTTGCAGAGCTCTATCCCTCTCTCTTCAATAGCCCCCCATTCAGTCTCTCTCATTTTCTTTTATATACGCCTCCCCGATGGTTCACTTCGCCTTCCCTCTGCCGAAACAAGAACACCTGTCCTGGCAACTGAAACGCTAACCGATTTGTCATCATTAGTCCGTTTCTCTTAACAGATTCATAACTGAAGCATTAAACTGTGAGGAAGAACAACAACCCTCCGATCAATACTTGATCCAGCGGTTCAGATCCCATCGAGATTTTACTCATCGCGATTTCAGCATTCTCAGTGTCGAGATGCACATGTACTTGGAACCCCCGATTCTCCGATCCCCAATGTGCTCCTTTCCCGAGATTTAGCCCCTTCCGGCTACACAATGGTCCATGTGACCAGCTATCATGTGACTGTCACCATACCTCTCGTCGGGGTTTTGGGGTTTCGCACTTCCTGATGTCGAGAGTTTCTCTCCTCTCCAATTCCCGATTACTGATGTGCCCCTTTCCACGCGCTAGCCCTACTGGCTATAGGCCTTGGCCCCATAAGACCGTCAACACATGACCTCGGTCAAACCTCTCATCGGGGTTTCGGCGTTTTCGATGTCACCATGCACATGCCTCCGGGATTCCCGATCCCCGATTTCTCGATGTGTTTCAGCCCCCCCTGGCTGACCCTGGTTCACGTGACCGTTACCTGTAACCGCATCCTTATCTCTGATAGCTGGCCTCCACTAATCCTCTGTCCTCCTTCACTACTGTGCTGACAGCTGTACCCCACTCCTCGGGATTTCACGGATCGCGATTTCGAAATGCACAAAACCTTTGTGCCCGGGATCTCCGATATCCCGATTTTCGATTAGCCGATGAATGACCTTCTGTCGGGCCTTTCGCCGATGGCACCAATCTCCTACCACGCGTCCTCTCAGATGGACGGTCCCGATTGTGTCGGGATTTCGGGATTTCCGATGTCCTGTTTCTTTTGAACTTGGGAACTCCAATTTCCCGATTGATGATATGCCGACTTGCTCCTGATTTCCGACACCTGTCCCTGAAATGGACGGTCTCGATACCTTCGAGATTTCGAGAATTTCAATCTCTCGTTTCCTTCAACCTCAGGAACTCTGATTTCCCGATGTCCAATATGCCGATGGTGCCTTGATCTTCGACACCTGTCCCTCAGATGGACGGTCCCGATCATCGATGCCTCTGCTGACGTCACACGTGGTTTGACACGTGTTAGATCCTGCCACGTGTCACTCTGATTCGTGATTTACACGTGCCTGAAGTGTTGAATCTGCCTGACACCTGTCATTCCCTGGTTGTGCCATGTGTCCCTTGCCGACGTGGTCTGCTGTCGTGAGTTGGATCAACGGTTCAGATGCAATCTTGGCTCAACGGCTTTGATTTCATCGCGAAATCGCATATCATGATTTCGGGGTTTTCGTTGTTATTGTTCACGAGACTCGTGAAACTCCTATCCCCGATTCTCCGATGAAGCCTCCTGTCTACACATGGATGGTCCCGATAGATGCTTGATTTAACGGCTGTGATCAAATCGCGAAATCGCATATCGCGATTTCGGGGTTTTCGTTGTCGAGTGAACTAGACATTTCAAAGTCTCAATCCCCGATTCTCCGATGGCTTATCTCCCTTGCATCTTTTGCAGATCTGACGGCTGTCGGGTTTTCTTCTCAGATCCTACGGCTCAGATTCTCTCTCCAATATCCCGATGACTTGTCCGGGATTTCTCCTCTGCATAGTAGAACTTAACCCCTGCACTTAACCTCTGCTTAGTTTCTGCAGATCTGACGGCTGTCGACCTTTCTAGAAAATTGAATGGGATCCAACAGGTCTTTTTCTCAATTGTCCTCAACCTCGAACTCTATTTTGACTAGATCTTCCCTTTGTCATTCTTTGTCGATTGACCTCCTTAGACTGCAACTTATTTCTTTCGCTCGACCTCGACCATCTTCCTATCAGGTCGACTACCCTTCATCACTTCGCTTGGATATTGCTCTGTCATCATCTAGCTTCTTCTGCCATAGACGATTGCCATCAATGACAACCTTCACATTCTGCATCCTCTCTGTTATTTCCATATTTCCAACAAAGTGTTGTAACCATGCTCTAATACCAATTTGTCACACACCCACTATGACATAATAATTTTTTGCCTTTTTCTTTCTCTTTATTTATCGAGGGATAGAGTCCCAAATTCCTATGAGGTCCTAGCGTGGGCTAGGTCTTCCAATCGGGACCTTCACTAAACCAATCCATTGGTTCTTTTATTGAAAATCTGTCGTGTACAACTCAAGTACCAAGCGCAGGCTTCACCTCCATCTGATCATTGGTTATGACCCCAGGCTAAGCCAAGAGGCGCCTTTCGCATTTTCGACTCTTCAAACCTTGAAACCCGAAATCATACCTTCGCTAAGATCGACGGCTGTGAATTTATACCCTGATCCAACGGTCCTGGCCGTATCGAGACTTTGAAAAATGGGAGTTCAAAATGTAAGAGAGTCGATTTCTTCGACTCTTCAAACCACAAAATCTGAAATCCTATTCACACTAAGCCGACTTGGAGTTTCACATACCGGGATTTCACGTACCGGGATTTTTCAACTTGTGAAGATGAGGGGTTCATACCCTTGGGTTTCTTGGGAGATGAAACTCCGAAGCCCATTTACACTAAGCTATTTTCAGGGTTTCGCAAGTCGGGGTTTTGCAAATCGGTACTTCGCGATGTACTAAGATGAGAGGTCTCACACCTGGGTTTCCCGGGAGCCGAAACTCCGAAGCCCATTTACACTAAGCTCTTTTCGGGGTTTCGCAAGTCGGGACTTCATGATGTACGAAGACGAGAGGTCTTGCACCTGGATTTCCCGAGAGCCGAAACTTCAAAGCCCATTTACACTAAGCTCTCTTCGAGGTTTCACAAGTCGGGACTTCACGATGTAGGAAGACAAGAGGTCTCGCACCTGGGTTTCCCGGGAACCGAAACTCCGAAGCCCATTTACACTAAGCTCTTTTAGGGGTTTCAAAAGTCAGGACTTCACGATGTACGAAGACGGGAGGTCTCGCACCTAGATTTCCCAAGAGCCGAAACTCTGAAGCCCATTTACACTAAGCTCTTTTCAGGGTTTCTCAAGTCGGGATTTTGCGATGTACAAAGACGAGAGGTCTCGCACCTGGATTTCCCGAAAGTCGAAACTCTGAAGCCCATTTACACTAAGCTCTTTTCGGGGTTTTGCAAGTCAGGACTTCACGATGTATGAAGATGAGAGGTCTTGCACCTGGATTTCTCGGGAGCCGAAACTCCGAAGCCCATTTACTTCGTGACAGGGCAAGGTAAACTCATGGATTTACTACAATGGTAGTCGTTTCAAGGGGCTCACTCTGAATCTGGAATGCACGAGAACTTCCTCGAAAAAGGGTGCCTTCAGGAGGATAAACCAAGGCATAGCACAATTCAAGTTAGATGGGTCAATCCTCTGGGAAACGGACTCGTATCCTAAACTTATACATTCTATACATTAACCGATTTGTAGTTATATCAATATAAGCATGCATCCATTATTTCCAATCAAAGCACAAGGCAAACACTTCAATATAGAAACTATTTACGAGCATATAAAAATGAGCATGGAATCGTGACATTCAATTCCAAATGCAATATATAACACTTATCATAAATTTCAGACGTGATGCGAATGCTGAGAGGGGTGCTCATTTCCACTCAACTGTAGGCTCAGTGATTCCAACGGGATTTACCACTAGCCACCCCCGAGCTAGACCATGATGCTTTGAGACTCCGTCTCCTACTTCCAGCTCAATAGAAGTCAAGAACAAAGGTTACTCCCCTTCTCCTCTATTCATGACTCTATGTATTTTCGGAGTTCCTCCAGTTCTCCTTCCACGATTCCTGTCACGTGCGCTCCTCCTCTCTCCTACCACACTTCCTCTCTTTCCTTTTTCCCTGCAAGATTGTGTGTGGCATGAATTTCCCTGTCCGTGGTTAGGTCTAAGAGATTCTACGGATGGGCGATTCACCCCCATCCCCTCATTTAGTCTTGAGGAGCCTCCCCACCTACCATCCTAGAAGGTAATTCATTCTGGGGTTAGAGAGTGAGCTTTGGTTTTCTGAGCACATACAAACCAATACGGTTTCGGTTTGGTGGAAGTTAATGCAACCATTCCCAGCCCCTTCCACCACCTCTCATTAGCCATCGTGGTCTCTTTCAGCACATCCCCCTCTCAGCAATCATGCGACACATATTCATGATATAATTTACATTCATCTACCTTTTATACAAAGGTCTGTCAAATCAAACATTCAGATCTTTGAGTTTGCCATAGTTCTTGGCCAATATAGTTATTTTTACAGACTAGGGGAAACAGGGTGTTATAGAGAGCTCTAATACTTCCATCTTTCAACAACAAGTTAATTCTTCCACGTCCCATGATTTTGGCTATTGAGTCATATCCTAGGAAGACATCACCACCATCATACTTTTCATATTCACATAACCATTCCCTGTGAGGAGTCATATGAAATGACACACCTGAGTCATTCAACCATACGTCACAATTTCCATGTGTATGTATAGTTGTCAGGTAAGCATCACCTCCTTCTTTTGTGGAGGTTTTCTCCTCTATTGAAGATGCATTATCAGATCCCTTTTTTGTATCCACATTCTTAGACCTACAATATTTCTTATTATGCCCAACTTTACCACATTTCCAACATTTCCTCAAAGATTTTTCCTGGGGATTTAGATCTACCTTTATATTTATATCTCCCCCTTGAAGACTTATTTTTACTCCTATCTTGGGGATGACCTCTTACAAATAAAGCATGTGTTTTATGACTATCCATTATTTTCCTCTTCATTTCTATCGATAAAATGGATGCAACTACATCCTCATGCTTCAATGCAGATTGAGTGGTACTACCAATTGCTACAACCATATTATCCCAAGAGTCTTGAAAAGAACATAACACAATAATACACTTATCTTCTTCTGCAATCGTAATATTAACATAGACAAGTTGACTTACCAGAGTATTGAAGGAATTTAGATGCTTTGTTATGGAATCTCCATCTTCCATCCTAAGATGATACAATTTCTTTCGAAGAAACAACTTGTTTCCTAGGGACTTTGACTGATACAAATTCCCAAAATTTTCCCATAGTTCCTTGGTTGTATATTATCCTGACACATTTAGTGACATTGAATCTACCATGCATATTCGAATTGTACTCTTTGCTCTTCTATCCAGCTTCTCCCAATCTTCTTTTGGCATACCAGTAGATTGAGTACTAGTAGTTTATGTACCAATAGGTTGTCTACTAGTAGGCTGTGTACCAATAGATTGTGTACCAGTAGGTTGTGTACCATGATCCACAATGATGCATTGTTCTTTTTCTACAAGAAGGTCCTCCATCTTGAGCTTCCATTGCTCAATTTTTTTATTGTTGAACTTCTCAATCTCGATTCTAGAGCTACTCACCATTCTCTTTCAACACATGAGTCACCACTGCAAAACTCCCATCGAACCCAGGTTTATCACAGACCCAAGATAAACTTGATCTATCAAGATTGAGCCAAACCCTCAACAACAAAGGCATCCCCCTGAAGCCAAAACCATCCTTTGATACCACATGCAAGTTTTAAACCTGTGAAGTAAAGCAATGCATATATATTCTTAAGAAAAACATAAATTAATCATTGGCTCATACACATAATACACAGTGATTTACGCTAGAAACCCTTAACTGAGAGAAGACCATCCTTCCTTGGTGTCACACCCCTCAACTCTTCATTGTATTAATTTCACCATTCATAATACAATATATACAATATTTTAGGTATTCCATGGCTACCAAAACCCTAATCCCTTAATCCGAGTTTAATTTAGAAAACCACTAAAAATAGTGAAAAACGCTAAAATAGCAAAAAAGTGATGGCGGTGGGATCATCAAACATTGTCGTCAAATTGAATGCACCCCCCACACACATGCAAAGAATCTAACACATACCCAACATATTTTTCAAATCTAAAAGCTAGTATCCATATGATTCCCCTCTTCCAGAGGACGAAGAAGCGAAGAGTATGGCAGCTTTGCATACTTCTAAGATTGAGAAAACCAATAAAGAAGAAAACAAAGAATGATGTTATACAACATACAATAGAGGATGCACAACCTTTAGACATATTTCCTTTAGGGGTTGTGGTAACTATGGATGTTTCATTAAGAGGAATGAAGAGAGCACATGGATTTGAGAGTTCTGACTTAGGTAAGGAGCATGCCCCTTTAGTGAATAATGGGTCTATGGTAGCTAACTTACAAATGGTTGTTGTAGACCCATCACCAAGGGGATGGACCTAGGTAAAACAAAAAAAAGGGAAGGGAAGAAAGGCAAGATTGAGGATTTCTTCAAACCTTGATTTGTTGTAAATTATTATTTGATTGTTTTTATAAGGATCCATTTGATTAGCTATCTTTGAATTATTTAAGAGAATATCTATATAATGTATTGTATGCACTTGAAAAATGTGATTTTCGTTCCTTTTTATGAACATAAATTGTGATTTTTTTTTCCATGAAAAAAAATCTTTATCAATAAATGTGATGCACCATTATTAAGTAAATCATTGAAAAACTAAATATGATTTTCATTAATATACTTATCATTTTTAGTTTTTCATTTTGGAAAAAAATTAAATATAATATTTTACAAAGTATTTACTATCAATAATTTTTTTTAAAGGTAGCAAAACTTGTTATAACTCAATACTCAATTATAAGGATGGAGTACAACCATCATTCACTAATATTCATAAACACAAACTAATTTATCACCATTATTGAAATAAAACTACATAAACTTTATTAAAATATTTGTTAAAATTTAATCTTATTAATAAACTTAATACAATGATAAATCCTCGATTAAAAAAATAAAACCAAAAATAAAACCATGTTATTAACCTCCTCGTGGGTTTTCAAGCATAAAGCCATACACCTTTTAAGCTCATTAGGAATTAGAGTTCATTTCCTACCATTTATTATCTATGCATCTTAGAATATTATTAGATGGAGTTCATAACATTAGCTTCCAAATTACGTCGTTTTTAATTAGAAATTGAAATGATGCTTAAAAAAAATAGACAAATCTTCATGGCCAGAAACTATTTCATAATTCTCCATGAGCCTAGACATGGCAGACAAATAGGACCTCCTATGTGTCCCAAACCACTAGAATAAACATAACTTTAAGCATTGGTCACCTAAGCCAAAAACGATGGGTACCTCATGGGAATTGCAGAAGGATTTACTGTTCTTTTAGGGTTACGTGTCATGCTAGTGTGAGTAACTATGAGGCTAGGTACGTAGACTTCCACGTGGCATTTTATGCTAGGAACGAGGGAAGCAATGTTGGAATCCAAATCTTTTGATAATGCCTAGGTGTCATGGAATATAATGGTACGGTGAACAATGACACATGGCTAGATTCACATAGAATGTTTTAGAGGTGATGAAGTTCTCTTTTTATAATGGATGCTAGTATGAGGATTTTATAACTTTTTCCATCCAATAACTACAAACCTTTTGGACTTTACTCAACTTTTTATTACTTGAAGAACATTCAATTATATGGATTAGATATTTGGAGACGAAACATCACATGACCATGGATTAGATATTATCCCTCACGATTAAGGGCTTCATTATCAATGGATAGGACCAATCCCTAGCCCCTATAATTCTGTTTAGGGGTTAAGTTATAAGAACTTATTATTATGGTGTTGTGGTAGAGGGGCTTGTTTGTGGTTGTGTTCTCTTAGGCAATCCAACTAGATTTATTTCGTGGTTTTACTTTAGACTTTGGGATTGTCTAAAATGAGCCAAACTCCTTAGTCATAGTGAATGAGGTACTCAACATTATAGAATAGAAAATAGTATAAATGTGCACTATCTAATTCATTTTGGATTTATATAATAATAAGTTATGTCGAAGTGTAATTGTCTATTAGTTATAGTCTTCATCATTTTAGAGATAACATCTTCTCACTGCATAATCCACTCATCTTCACCTCAATGCTTCAATAATAAATTGGATTTATATAATAATAAGTTACGTCGGAGTGTAATTTGACGTAGGGCGCGCCACCCAGGCACGTCCGCTCTCACAGGATCTTCTTCCTTCTTGCCCGAAGAACTCCAAGGTTCTTCTATTTCCCTATCAGGAAATATGCACCCACAACAATCTTTCCCCGAGGTCTCCCCTTTACCACCGAGAGATCAGCTAAATCTCGCGATCTCACAAGTTTGTGAATCAAAGCCTACGACTCTTCCTTTCCAATCTTGTGACACCCGAACTGGTGATACGGGTATAGCTCCTTTCTTTGTTAGTGCCCTCTCCACATGTAACTGTAGGCTAGGCTTAAATGTCAGCGCCTCTCACAACTCGCACCTCCGTGAGTGTGTGAGTCAGACTCTTGTGCCTCCCATTGCGATCTTCCAAGACGCGATAGGTCAATGCTGGGCTGACTCCTCCCTTGATGGATTTCGCTACTCGCAACCTCGCAATCTCGCAGGTTGAACCGTCGAGCTTTCACCCTCCTATTCTGCAAATCCCCGAGATGCGAGAATTCAATGGAGTGTTGACTCCTATCTCTAGGAAACACGTGTCCACCCATCAACCACGCGGGTCCCACCTTATGCTCTGCCACGTGCGTCCACACGAACCACAGCACTCGGCACTTCGCGACTTCTGATGTCGAAAGTGACCTCGTTCGACCTCCGAACCCCCGAGTGCGCGATAGGCGATGGGGTTCTCCGATCCAACTATCTTCCTTTCTTCCTCGCTCCTCACATCTTCGCGACTTGGAGTACCCAATGTTTGGGCTCTCACCCTGCGAACTCCCGATTTCGCGAGATCTCTCGATCTTTGCCACCTGTCCTTCTCAGATGGACGGCTCCTAGCCTTCTCGCCACTTTGCCACTCGCGAAACTGAAGGACTTCCCTTTCTGTCCTCCAATGTCTGAGTCTTCGAGATGGGAAAATCTCCTTACATGCATCCTCCACAAATAATGGTTCTGATCTTGTAGGGATATCGCGTCTCACGATATCGCTGTTCTTGTTGCACAAATTTTGGGGCTTCAACTCATGAGTCCCCGATACACGATACTACGTGTAGATCTGACGGCTCCTGTGAGTCGGAATCGACGGCTCTGCCCCTCCTAAGCTTCAAACCCTTCGGACCTTCTCGTCGTAACCTCCTTGCACCTTTGCAAGATCTAACGATCCTTGGAACTTCGCGAAATCTCCTCAGAGGATTTCAACCGTCCGTTCCTCCTTGTGTAATCCACGAAATGAAAAAAAAAGTGTCTCTCCACGAGACTCCTTCGCTGCTTTTCCAACCTGCGACGCTTCTCCCCAATTTCTGACAGCAGCTTCCCTACACTTACCCTTCAGTAAATTCGAGGGTCTATTCCTCCTAAGATTTTCCACAACTTCAGTATTTAGAAAGAACCCTTGCACGCACTCTTTGCGGAAAATCTTCAATCACGTCTAAGTGTTGAAGTCGCTCGACTCTGCGTTGTCCTGCAGTAGTAGTCTTTCAAAGCTTCTGCTCAGATACACGACTGAGGCTTCCTCCCTTAGCCTGCGCACTCCTTGCACGACTCTATGCCTAACTGCACCTTCGTGACGAATGAGAACAAAAGCTATCTCTCCGAGCCTCCTGTCAATGCGCCCCTTGCAGACGACTTCAACTACACTCCTTGCAGGAATCCTTTCTCAAGTAGAGAAACAATTGTAGCTCATTCCACTTCTTCTCAGATTTCAATCTCAGCACATGAAATCATACATACAGCATAATAGTAAGTACTTAATAGGAAGTAAATACTCATGAGCTTAGCATTCAACACACATACACAGAGAATAACATAACAACCATGAATCTGAATCAATTTCTTCTATTAATTCAAGATCTGTACATGGGTGTTCTTCTACAGTTCTCTGCTTCTCTCATATGCTCTAGATTCTTCTAACTCTTCCTGAACTGAACTGAAAACTATGTTACAATACACAATGAGGGTGTCTATATCCGTTTTCCCTCCTGTGCTCTAAAACTGTCTAATCTAAGAATTCAATTCTATCTACCTGCATCTACTACTATAAATGCCTCTGTCTATCTCAGACGAGAGCGTATGGCTCGAGGTCTGATTACATTACCAAGGCACCTTAATTAAATGATCTCATTTATGTTTAGTGCATCAACTTCAAGGGAAAATTTAAAAATTGGTGTTGGCGTGTGCCCAGCTATCCTTCGTCTTTTGTGCTGGCTCGCTTGTCTCGGGAGATGCTCCTGCATCATACTCCCTCACTTGAAAATTTGCATGGGCTCCTATCCATGAGCTCCTGCATGGTATGTCCATGCTTCCATATCTCTGCTTTAGTCTCCCAGCTGGCATCTTTTACTGGATGGCCCTTCCACTTGACCAAATATTCGAAATATTCTTTCCTTCTGGTTTTCTTACCCACTCGTTTATTCAATACCTGTTCCATCTGTGGCTTATCTGCAACTGGCATCTATTTCTGCCATTGGACCTCTAGTTTATCGTCACTTTCTGCTGCTGCTTCATCATCTTTATATGGATATAAATCCGAAACATTAAATATTGGAGAAATTCCGATCCCATCGGGTAACTCAACCTCATAAGCATTTTCTCCGAATTTCTTCAGGACCCTGCATGGCCCAATTTTCTTCATTTTTAATTTATTATATGTTCCCGTCGGAAACCTTTCTTTCCTCAAATGCGCCAGAACTAGATCACTAACTTCAAACTGAAGTTGTCTTCTATGCTGATCTGCTCTGCGCTTGTACTCCTGGCTTGATTTCAACAGTCGTTCCTTCACCCTGGTCTAAAGTTCCTTCATTGCTTCAGCGAATTCTTCTACACTAGCACTGCTAGTCACAGTCTGTTATGAATCCCTCAATTCAAAAACTCCTCTCGGTTTCATTCCATATACAATATGAAATGGACTTCGGCCTGTTCTCCTGTTCACTGAATCATTGTATGCGAACTCTGCTTGCGCCAATATGCTATCCCAGCTGCTATGGTGCTCTGTCACCGAGCTCCTCAACAAGTCTCCTAGACTCTTGTTCACCACTTCTGTCTGTCCATCCATCTGAGGATGATAAGAAGAACTAAACATCAAATTAGTTCCTAGCTTCTTCCATAATGTCCTCCAGAAATGCCCTATGAATTTTGTGTCTCTGTCTGAAACTATGCTTTTTGGCAATCCATGAAGTAGAACGACCTCCTTGAAGAACAGATTTACGATGTGAGTCGCATCATTGGTCTTTTGGCATGGGATAAAATGTGCCATATTGAAAAACCTATCCACTACCACAAAGATGGAATCAACACTTCTTTGGGTCCTTGGCAATCCCAATACAAAATCCATGCTAATTTCATCCCACGGCTTGTCTGGTATGGGCAATGGCTGATAAAATCCTGCATTCTGCTTTCTTCCCTTTGAATGCTGGCAAATCCTGCACCTGTCTACAAACCTCTTGACCTCTGACCGCATCCCTGGCCAAAAGTATGACTCGCTCAGCTTTGCAAATGTCTTATCATGGCCAAAGTGTCCAGCCAATCCTCCACTATGTTTTTCTTTCAACAAGTTCTCCCTCATGGAGCAATTTGGAATACACAGTTGATTTCCTTTGAACAACAATCCATCCTGGACCACATACTCTATCCACTAGCTCCTATCTCTGAGAGTTGGATTCTCATCTTCTTCATATGCTTCCTTAAAGTCTGAATCATCTGCATACATGTCCTTAAGATCATCAAAGCCTAACATCCGGACTTTGAACTCCTACAACAACAAACACTTCCTGCTCAAAGCATCAACAACTTTGTTAGCAGTACCAGAAATATGTTTTATCAGAAAAGTGAAATTTTGCTTGTATTCAACCCATTTAACATGCCTCTGATTCAACTTTTCCTGTTGAGCCACATATTGTAATGCATGGTTATCACTATATAAAACAAATTCCTTCAGAATCAAATAGTGCCTCCATTTCTTCAATGCCTGTATGATGGCATAGAATTCTTTATCATACATGGAGTACTTTTCTTTTGCCTCATTCAGCTTCTCACTGAAATATGCAATCGACCTGTCTTCCTGGCTCAAGACTGCTCCTATGGAAAACCCGCTTGCATCACATTTTACCTGAAATGTTTTCTGAAAATCCGACAACACCAGAATTGGTTGTTTCCTAATCTTCTGCTTCAACAGATTGAAGCTCCTTTCAGCCTTTGCTTTCCAGTGAAAAGATTTATGTCTTTTCTTCACTGTGTCCATCATTGTTGCACAAATCCCGCTGAAATTCCTAATGAATTTTCGGTAGAAACTAGCCAAACTGTGAAAACTTCTCACCTCAAATATGTTCCTCGGTGATGGCCAATTCTTGATTACCTCCACCTTATCTGGATCCATCCTCAATTCATTTGTATATATAACATGTTATCACTCTGTAAATTTCCTAGAGGTTGAAAAAGAGGAAATCTGCAAAGGTAACCTTAACCAACCACTTTTAAAGCTGGGATCTAGCCCTTCCAGCTTCAGAGAGGGATCTCTCTATAAGATTTAGCTTTGTTTGAAAGATACTAGGCTAGGTAAAGGAACAGGTTTTGTTCTGTAGTAAAAAGGTTTTTAAAGTTGGTTGAAACAAATTACACATCCATTGGGCTATGGGGTCTGCGCTTAATAAAATCCGAGATGCAACCAGAAACGCTGAAAAAACTTTCACAAGGCGAGATAACAAGCTCACTGGATCTTTAATAATTTAAGTGATGGACAAAAGAAAGATAAGGAAAATAACTCCAATTAACAAGCACTTAAGAATCTCTTAACTGAAGATATTTAGAAGATGAACATTAAAATATGTAGAATCGGAAACAGGGTATTAGGGATAAATCATGTAACATAACGCTATTCATACATATTAGTTATAGAAAAACAAGATGGTCGCAAAGAAAGAAAACATTTAACTAAGGAAATCACATCACCAGTGAAACATGTGCAAGAATCCTGTAAAAAGCCTCTTCTTTATTAATGGTGGATCACGTAAAAAATGTTACAGCTCGATAACAACCGGGTGTGCAAATCAACAACCCTCAATACATTGGAAAAATAAGTATTTATAAGAAAAAATACATACGCTCCTGTCATAACTGACCAGGACATGTTCATGCTATTTTTAGAAAAACTAACTTAACTAAGCAAAACCGTTTTGATGATTCATCACAACTGTATACTGAAATTTAGGGGTAGGCCGTTGGTGAGGTGCTTTCGCCACCTCGGCTGACAGGACGGCTGACTGGAAGTGACAACTCATCTACTAATCTAGTAGATCACACAGTTCTTCCCATCTGCTATGACCTAGCACTGTGATTTTAAGCAATCTTCGGTACACTTCGTCCATGTCTGTGTACTTAGCAAATGTAGGCTTGACGACGAAAATGTGCTTAATTTCATGCTGGATGCTGATGTCCAGCTGCAAGGCCTCCATGAAGGCTCTTCCTGTGATGTTTGATTGTATTCCTGCGAATTTGGCACTGTCCTTGGACACTTCGATCAGCCTTTTCTTGTAATCGAGAAGCGTCATCAATCTGTCGTTTATGACCTTCATGCCAGGCAGGCCTTTCCTTTGTAGAGAATCTATCTTGTGGAAGAACTTCTGCACTCCTTGATCCATGACTTGGATCTTCTCTTCTAGCTGCAGCATGAGACCTCTTTTGGTCAGGACTCTTTTCACTTCTAATATGGTTTCGGTCCTGTCTTCAATTTTCAGCTCCTCGAGTTCCTCCCGTGTCTTAGAATTCAGGAACCTTATGATCTCGTTAGCCTGGGCTGGCATGTCACCTAGTTCAGTCCTGATTTTCTCCACTGCCTATTTGCTCCTCTCGAGCAACTCGTTCTGTTCAAATATGATCTGAACCATTGGCCAGATTTCGTTGATGGACTTAGAGATATCGGTCCACACAAGCTCTTTAACTTCGGCCAAGGTCATTCCGGCCAATGTCTGTTTCTGGAGCTGCTGCAGATCCTTCTTTATCTGCTCATTCACCTGCTTTTCCTTTGACAGACTCGTCTAAAAAGAACTCTTCAGCTCCTGAATATTCTCCAATTCTTTCTTGAGCCTGCTGATTTCTGACTCCTGCAAGTTCATTCTTTCCATAGACTTGGCCAGGTCCGTAGCACCTTTAGGAAGGGGGACTGTTGTTGCAGAAGGAACGACTGTCACCATTGTGGTTGTGATTGGGACAACACTCAATGGAACGCCTTCCATTGGCTTTGCCCGCTCCTTCTCCTTGAGCAGTCTCTCCATCTCTGCCTCCATCTCCTTTAGCTGCGCACTTTGTTCCAGGAGTAATTTCAACATTTCATCCTTTTCGCCTTCCCTTTCAGCTAATTCCTTTGTCTGTGGGTCCTCTCTTGGAGGGAGCTTCAGCTGTTTTCTCAAAGCGGCTATGTCAGAATTTTTCTTTTTGATCATCTCCTCAGCAGCCTTGACGTTCGCAGGATCGTATCCTATCTTGAGGACCAACTCCTCCAGTGTTTTTATCCTGTTATCTTTCACGAAAGAAGACATTTTTTCCAGCTTCAGATGGGTCTGGGCATTGCTCAAAGCTATCTGAAACTTTGTCGCAGAAGTTGCAACGCGAGCTAAAGTGTGGGAGATCATCTTTCCAGTTTTCTTATGCAGATCCATCTGATCTGTCGGATGTACATCTTTGGCTTGAAACTCGAATGTTGACCTCTTGTAGTCGGATATCACCTTTGGATCAGGCACTTGTGCATGGAGGAACGCCAGGTGCATCCTACCCTTCTCTGTATCTAATGCTGAGAGAAGTCTATGCTGGGCCGTGGATGACTGCTTCTGGAACTGTGCGTAAGTGCTATTGGTGAGCGACTGGTTCCTCTTTCTGATCATGTCATATTTTTCAAAAATGCCCAGTTTGGGCCCAGTGCTACTTGGTGGAGTATCCAATGGAGAATCTGAGGATTTTATTTCTTTTATACCCTCCTTATGCTGAATGGAGCCAAAAGGGAAACTGAGCTGCTTAGACCCAGAGGTGGTCACTGTGGTAGGTGTGGTCTCTTGCTCCACTGTCGTGCCTGTAGTTGGAGTGGTCCTCGGATTTTTGGCGTGTGATTTAAATTCCTCCAGAGACACTTCTGTCACCGGGGAAGATGATTCTTGCCGGGGCCTCTTTTCTTTGGAATTCTGAGGAGTGGCAGCGGGTGGTGCACTTGTCGAGGATGCCTGCTCTTCCATCCTGACAGTCGGTTCTACGTCCTCCAATGTATCGGGCTCCCATTCTACTTGATTGGCAAATTTTTCGATTTCTGGCCTGGGCTCATGAGCATAAGGGGCATTCTTGTTCTTGACTCTCATATTAGAGATGATGTCGTGAGGATTGTAACGCCAGGTGAAACTGTTCGGGAACTTCATTTCCCTCAACAGTTTGTCAGCTTCATCACCTGCACCTCTACTATTACAGATGAAAGAGCCTACTTGCCCTTTAATCTGCATTTGTTGCTTCTTTTTAAGAGAAACAAAGTGAATATCATCAGAATTCATAATTTGTCTAATGTATTCTAATGCGAAAATCCTTACCGGTATGTATCTCGGAAGCTTGTATGGTGCCAGCTTGCACCCATAAACTCGGATCTCAGAGTGATTCTGGTACAAGTACCAGTCTCCTGTCTTTGCATTGTCCGAAAGGTGCAAAACTCTTCCGACTTCATCATTTATCCATGGCTCAGGCATGCCACTCAACATACTTACCACTGGGTGGTAAAACTGGTCAATGAATGCAGTGAAGTCGTATTTGGCGGAATTGTATTTCAGAAGAGATGTCCACGCTGTGACTGACTGTGGTTTCCCGTCAGCATCCATCTTCTGCATGGAGAAATTGAACTTGTCTGCTTGGAAGTAGACGAACATGTAAGCCATAATAGATGAATACCTTAACATACCCTCTGTGGCGAAATTGACAAATTGTTCATGGATGTGGTGGGCCAGGAAAGTGCTGTAGTCAAACTACGTGGTTGGCTGTTCATCGTTGGAGAAGATGGACAGAAAACCCAGGATGGGCTCATCCACCCACTAATCAGAGTAGTACCTAAGGAGAGCACACAGAGCCGAAATAACCTGATTCCCTTTGACGGAAAATATGGAAGAAGGATACGGACGGCCAGTGGTCGGGAGTGGAGCGGAAGTGGGAAGAAACAACTCGAAAATCTAAGCTCTTTGCGGGGAGGTCATCTTTTGATAGAGCTCGGTGAGGATTTCTAGATTGAAAGGGGACGCAGATTCGGGGCGGGTTATCTGCATCATTTGGTCAATATCCTCTGGGGTGATGAAGAAGAGGACGTCCCTCGACGAAGAAATAATGGCTTTTTGGTCGGGGACGTAGTGGGCTTGGCACTTGAGTGTGAATTCTGGGAAATGGCGGATTTGAGGGAACAGATATAGGGGAAAATTGGACTCCCAGAGCCCAATCTCGTCACCCTGGTCCAGGAAGACTTCCCGAAGCCATGACTGCAAATCTGAGAAGTCGAAACTGCATATAGTGTCAGCTATTAACCGGTCCTTGTCGACCAGGGGAATTTTATCCAGGTCCACCGGAGGGGGGATGAACGGATTCTCTTCCTCTTCTGTTTGCTTTGTTTTAGACGCCATCTCAGCAACTGTACCTGCAACAAACAATGTTAGTGGGGTCTACTGGTGGTGGAGGAAAACGACGGGGAAGCAATGGGAAAACAGAAGATATGTTCTCTGGTGCGATGGATGGTTCTGGCGCGAGGGACGAATAAAGAGTGTAAATGGATGCAACGGTATATTTATTCGAAACCGGGTCGGTCGAAACGCGGGAAAATGGTTAGCATGACAATGGACATATTACCCAGTTATTAATGGACAACAGGCCACTTGGGGTGATGTGGCGAGTGAAGGTAATCAAAGTGTACGGGTGGCTGACGTGGAGATTGGTGATTGGGGGTGAAAGTCTCCAAAGGGGGCTGCTCATGAGTAAAGTGAGTTATGGGACTGACAAACTAGACGAACAGAGGTTATGGGAGGTGACCCGACCCGGGTAGCAAGTGGGTCGAGTGGGCCTAGTGGAGGGTGACGTCCAGGGGTGACGGGGTGTCAGACAACATGTGGAGGATGGGACACATGAGCCAACAGGGCGACAACACATGTAACAAGGGGCCCGCCATAAGGAAGATTTGTTCTGGACCCCCCCCCTTTGATTAAAGACAGAAAACCAAGGGGGGTCCGGAATCCACCACAATCCATTGATTTGTGCGCTGATTTGATGGCCGTCTAGATCTGTGCGATGTTTAATATCAATTCCGGACCCCCCCCCGGCCTCCATTAAAGGCAGAACGGAGGGGGGGGTCTGGAATCCAGTGTGGATCGTCGATTTGAGCGCTCTGTTTTGGACCGTTCAGATCCACGCCTGAGTTATAACCAATTCCGGACCCCCCCCCTCCATTAAAAGCAGAACATAGGGGGGGTCCAGAATCCAATATGGGTCATGGATCTGCGTGCTCATCTCAGGATCGTCTAGATCTGCGCAAAGATTACTGCTGATTCTGGACCCCCCCCCCCTTTGACTAAAGACAGAACACTAAGGGGGTTCTGAAATCAAATGCGAGCCGTCGATCCGAGCAATGCGATCTAGGCCACTGGAAAGTGGTCGGAACATATGTCAAGGGCGGAAAAACAATGTGTAGGTGCAACTTAGGATTGACACTTTTTAATGGGTTTTCTTTGGTTTTTCTTCTACACATCACCAAGGGGACATCTTTCAACCACACTTTAAGCATCGGAGTCATAAGATAACATTTTTGTCGATCTAGCTTTATTTGGGCAAGGGAGGCCAAGCAGTTAATCTACCTTCTAACCTACTCTCTCAAGGCAATTAACCCAGATTAAACTGTTGGGTTAAGATTTTATTCTTTCTAGGGGCTATCTGATCAGGATTAGATGGTCTGATCAGATGTATTCACTAATTCTAACCTAGGGGCTATCTGATCAGGATTAGATGGTCTGATCAGATGTATTCACTAACCTATCAACATTGTAAATTTAAAAGAACTTGGTCATGCTTGAAAGGTATGACCAAGTCACTTGTTATTGCATGGGGCTTTTATTTCAAATCTTTTTGCCCTCTTTTCTTTTTCTTTTCACAAATTATTTGGAGAATGCAATATCATTTGTCAACCAAATCACCAGATACAGAAAATATCCAAGTCATCAAATGATTCCCATAATTTATGGGGTGATAACATAACAAACCCCAAATAAATGAGTTCTGTCTTCATGAATGAGGACTTCTTCATGTTTATCAGCAACTTCTCTTGTTGTAATCTCTTCATCACAATAGCCAAATGCTTCAAATGTTCAGCCTTCATCTTGCTGAAAATCAATATGTCATCCAGATACACAATGACAAATTTCCCGATGAACTCCTTCAGGACTTCATTCATCAACCTCATAAAGGTACTTGGTGCATTCGTCAAGCCAAATGGCATGTCAAGCCATTCGTACAAACCTTCGTTTGTCTTGAATGCTGTTTTCCATTCATCACCTTCTCTCATACGAATCTGATGATATCCACTCTTCAAATCTATCTTTGAAAAAAAATTTGCTCCACTTAAGCAGTCCATCAGATTATCCATTCTCGGAAATGGGAATCTATACCTGATAGTTATCTTATTAATGTCTCTTGAATCAGTGCACATCCTCCAGCCTCCATATTTCTTTGGACTGAGTATTGTCGGAACAACACATGGACTCAAGCTTTCTCTAACCAATCCCTTGTCCAACAACTCCTGGACCTGCTTCTTGACCTCCTCATTCTCTTGTGGTGTCAATCTGTACGTGGCTTTGTTTGGAAAACTAGCTCCTGGTATGAGGTCTATATGATGACTCACGCTTCTCATCAGTGGCACGGAATGAGGTAATTCGTCCACTACAATATCAACGAACTCTTCCAGCAGTTCCTAAACTTCTTCTGGTAAATCATCCACTCTTGTGCTAGTCAAAACAATTCTCGGTTTTCTGACCACAAAGAATTATGGATCCTCCTTCTTCTTAACTTCTGTAAGAAGTTCCTTCCCACTCATGAGAAGTACTATGTTGTTTGCCTCCGGCTTCACCTCTTTATCTTCAATTGGATTCAACATATGAGTTCTCCCATTCCTCTCCAGGGTATATGTATTCATCCTCCCATCATGAATTACATTTCTATCATATTTCCATGGTCTGCCCAACAATAAGTGACATAAATCCATAGGAATAACATCACAGAGTATTTTATCACTATATCCTCCTATCTTGATGTCAACTAAGCACTGTTTAGTGAAATTTACCTGATGTCCCTTCTGTAGCCATGAAACTTTGTATGGACTCGGATGATCAGTTGTCTCCAGCTCCATCTTTTCTACCATCTCGGTTGAAACGATATTATCGGTGCTTCCACTATCCACGATGACCTTGCACACTCTATCCTTGGTCTTGCAAGCAGTCCTAAAAAGACTGTTCCTCTGCAATGAATTCTCCATCTCCTTCTCTGGCGTCAAAAGGACCTTCCGCATCACCAACAATCTTCCACCTTCAGTGTACTCTGCCTCAACATCTCACCTCTGTGCCTCGGCGATGTGAGTCTCTCCAGTTTCTTTCTTTTTCTCTGGACACTCGAATGACTTGTGTCCATTTTTTCCACATGTGAAGCATGTGATTACTCCACCTCTTCCTCTTCCTCTACCTTTGGTATGAGGAAACCTATTATGATCAGCATATCCTCCTCTCTGCTCAGTATGCTATCCTCTTTGCTCAACATCTCGCCCTCACTGCGAACTTCCACCTCTCTCTGTCTGAGTCTGAGGTTTCTTCCAGTCATCCTTGGGCTTCTAGTATTTATCTTGGGCAACCGATTTGCCTTTGGGTTGACTCCTACCTCTGCCTCACTGACCTTTCTTACAACTCATCTTCTCTTCAGTTTTCAAAGCCATTTGATAGGCATCCTCCACCGTTCAGATGGATGCCATATATATTTCATCCTGAATTTCATACCTCAGGCCATTCATATACCTGGCCACCTTTTTGTCATTGCTTTCGCGATGAACTGCCCTGATATTCAACCTGTAAAATTCCTCAGTATACTCCTTCACTGTCATCAGCTTCTGTCTCAGGTTCTGCATCCTCTTGAACAGAGAAATTTGATAATCCCTAGGAATGAATTTTGCCTTCATCTTTGCAATCATCCTGTCCCAGCTCTTAATTTTCTGCTTTCCTTGGCAACGCCTGTCAGCTTGTAGTTCATCCCACCACAAGGCTGCATGTCCTTTTAATCTCATGACAGCATGTCTGACCGTCTTATCCTCTTCGATATATTCATAATTGAAGTAAGTGTCTAGAGCTCTAATCCAATCTAGCAGCTCTTCCGCATCTAGATTTCTCTCATAAAATGGAATTTCCATCTTTACGTTTGTACTCATTCTTGCAACAGCTTTAAGTAAGCGTTCACTCGCTGCATCTTCCACTGGGATTTCTTCTCCTCCGTGTCCAACATCCTTTTCATCTTCGGATTCACTGATATCTCCTACATTAGCTTTGCACCTTTGTGATGTCTCCATGTCCTCCATTCTGGCATGAAGATTACGCATTTCTCTCTCCATGTCTGGATTCTGCACTTGCCTACCTCTTTCTTTGGACAATTCCCTTTCCTCCTCTGGATCAGGTGATTGTCTACCACTTCTCCTTGGCGGCATGGTGAGATCTCCCGAGATCTCATGGTGGCTCTCACCCTGTGAACTCCTGAGTTCATGAGATCTCTCGATCTCTGCCACCTTTCCTTCTCAGATGGACGGCTCCTAGCCTTCTCGCCACTTCGCCACCCACAAAACTGAAGGACTTCCCTTTCTGTCCTCCAATGTCTGAGTCTCTGAGATGGGAAAATCTCCTTACACGCGTCCTCTACAAAGAACGGTTCTGATCTTGTAGGGATATCGCGTCTCGCGATATCGCTGTTCTTGTTGCACAACTTTTGGGGCTTCAACTCGTGAGTCCCCAATACACGATAGCACGTGTAGATCCAACGGCTCCTGTGACTCGAAATCGACGTCTCTGCCCCTCCTGAGCTTCAAACCCTTTGGACCTTCTCGCCATAACCTCCTTGCACCTCTGCAAGATCTAATGATCCTCAGAACTTCACGAAATATCCTCAGAGGATTTCGATCGTCTGTTCCTCCTTGTGTAATCCACGAAATGAAAAAAAAAGTGTCTCTCCATGAGACTCCTTCGCCGCTTTGCCAACCTACGATGCTTCTCCCCAATTTCTGACAACAGCTTCCCTACACTTACCCTTCAGTAAATTCGAAGGTCTATTCCTCCTGAGCTTTTCCACAACTTCAGTCTTTAGAAAGAATCCTTGCACGCACTCTTTGCGGAAAATCTTCAATCACGTCTAAGTGTTGAAGTCGCTCGACTCTGCGTTGTCCTGCAGCAACAGTCTTTCAAAGCTTCTGCTTAGATACATGACTAAGGCTTCCTCCCTTAGCCTACACACTCCTTGCATGACTTTATGCCTAACTGCACCTTCATGACGAATGAGAACAAAAGCTATCTCTCTGAGCCTCCTGTCAACGCACCCCTTGCGGACAACTTCAACTGCACTCCTTGCAGGAATCCTTGCTCAAGTAGAGAAACAATTGTAACTCATTCCACTTCTTCTTATATTTCAATCTCACCACATGAAATCATACATACAACATAATAGTAAGTACTTAACAAGAAGTAAATACTCATGAGCTTAGCATTCAACACACATACACAGAGAATAACACAACAACCATGAATCTGAATCAATTTCTTCTATTAATTCAAGATCTGTACATGGGTGTTCTTCTATAATTCTCTACTTCTCTCCTATGCTCTAGATTCTTCTAACTCTTCCTGAACTGAACTAAAAACTATGTTACAATACATAATGAGGGTGTCTATATCCGTTTTCCCTCCTGCACTCTAAAACTGTCTAATCTAAGAATTCAATTCTATCTACCTGCATCTACTACTATAAATGCCTCTGTCTATCTCAGACGAGAGCGTATGGCTCGAGGTCTGATAACATTTTACCAAGGTGCCTTAATTAAATGATCTCATTTATGTTTAGCGCATCAACTTTAAGGGAAAATTTAAAAATTGGTGTTGGCGTGTGCCCATCTATCCTTCGTCTTCTGTGCTGGCTCACTTGTCTCGGGAGATGCTCCTGCATCATAATTGTATATTAGTTATAATCTATAAGAAATGTTATCATTTTAGAGATAACATCTTCTTAATATGTAATCCACTCGTCTTCACTTTAATAATAAATTCTAGTTAAATTATACAGACTATGTAGTTCTAGTTCATAAAGTGCATAGTGTTTAGAATGAATCATGGTAGATATGTATCTTTTCAACACCTCATAATAAACCAAATCAAATGCACTAATAGTCTTGTAGAGCAATTGCCCTATCTACATTAACCTATCGTCCACTTGAAGAGTCAAAATAAAAGTGGTTTTATTCAAAGAGCATGATTCATCATTAATAATTTTAAAAATTATGCTTCAACCTTTTTAAAAATTGTTCCTGGTAAACCATAATGCTAAGGATTTGACTCTTGTTGGGGTAATAAAGTGATCTGAAAAGATCTTTTAAATAACAATGGTTGAGTTATTATGCATGTGTTTATTAACTATTTATGAAGCTGAATGAAAGAAGAAGAATTATACAAGAAACATCATAGCCATATGTACATATACAGATCTGAAATAAAGCAAGAAGAACAACAAACCATAGAACACCAAAGTGATAACGAAGTTCGGCAATCTCGCCTACGTCTCCGGGCCTTTGTCTTAGTGGGTGAGTCTTTCTTATTTTTGTTTAAAGATTTAAAAGTACATCACAGCAGTTCCAAAAGGTTACAAAATTGATCTGGTCTTGTTCTATCCGATATCTAGAACCCAACAAAAGAAACGACACTAAAATCAAATGACTAGAGCTCCCAGAAATGGCCCGCAAAGGTACGCTCCTCAATAGCTTGCTTGCATAAAAATGTCTTTGGCTTGGCAAATATTTAGCATAACTCTGTTATGAATCTCCCCCCTGTGGCTTCAAGAAGCCCTAGTTTATATAGATCTGAAGTTGGTAATCATCTCCCAACTTCCCTCCAATATCTGGCCTCAAAAAGGGCCCAATATCCCCCAATATTAGCCAAAAATATCCAAAACTGTTGTATAAAATCATTTAAAATCACTAATATATAGTGAAAAACCCATTTTGTAACAATATATTGGGATAATCCCCTCTGTCTTGGGTGCACGCCTGTTTACACAGTCACATGAATGCATGTGGTCAAGCGCCAACCCCCTAGGGCTTGCGCGTTGGCCCCTCCTCTACTAACACCTGGATTTATGGGCATGTTCATAGGACCAGGGTCCGGTTGGTTGGGATAAGCCCCCCACCAATCGGCCCTCTCTGCTTCCAAGCTTCGAGTCATATGGGAAAACGGTGCCAAAAAACGAGAGCTATATCAATTTCCATGCCTGTGGTCTTGTGAACGGTCATAAGGAAATGGAACTAGTTCTTGGCCCGTAGAATGGTGGTATGGTATAGAGCGTTGGGTTTTAAATGTGGGTGTATGGTCGTATAACAAACCATGGGTTGGGGATAGGCCCCAACCCCTTTCCACCTCTTCCCATACCACACTACAAACATAAATATAAGTGGCAAAGTATAATGTTAAGAACTAATGTGAGGGCAGGCTGGCTAGCCCGGTCCTGCCAAGTCCTTTGCCCCTATTCGGAGGTCGTGGGTTCAAACCTCCAAGAGTCACAAATATTTTCCACAACTTTAACCAAATTTACATGGGTGCCATGTGGCAACCCATGTCTGGGCCATGTGGCATTGTACCTTACACCAACTAACTGCTATGTGTTACCACACTATTCAACCTACTTTGCCACACATGTCAGCCACATCACCTGCCACTATAAGCGTCGTACGGACGTTCCAAGTGTCACCCTTGCAGTGGTGACACGTGTCACTTCCTGATTGGTCCACCTGTCCATCCACGTCAATCGTCCGTATGCCCAGTCACCCTACCACGTATCAACTCTAGATGCTACCATGTTGATGCCAAATATGACTTGACACGTTAGCTATACGACTGTACATCCTGTACAGTTAGCTGCCATGTAGCACTGTACAGACTATACAGACTATACAGTCATCATTTGTTTTTTGCCGGTTTGGCAAAACAAACAGATCGCCATATCAGGAGCATACGACGTTCGTTTGAGCCCGTTCAAGTTTCATTGAGTTTGTATCGATGAGGCCTACACACACGTTAGTTTTGAAGCCATTATGATAAATTTTCTTTTTAGGCCTTTTTGAGCCCCATCAAGCTCTTGGATCCAATTCTGGATCACACCTCCCCACTAAAGACCTTTTGGTCCCAAAAAAGGTTACTACTCAGTGATCAAGCTTGGGATAGGCCACTCGACTTGTTCCCTGTATTTGAACTCTGTCCTATACACCTGTCTCATCAAGATCAATTGTAACATAATCATGATAATTGACAGCATATTGTTATCCATTTGTACCCTGTCACATCTTACTGAAGCCACTATCATCCATGTAGACAACATTACTAATGATAACATCAAAAATATGACTGCAAATGAGTTGATATGTTTGTAATATTTGCACGACATTAGCTTATCTTGAAGCAAACTGTGATTGATTTTCCATTCTACAATCATCCCCGATTCTTTCTTAAGATCGATTACTTGATTTGAAATAATTATAGGTGTGTTGCTTGCTTGAGTTGCCTTTCTTAATTGTTCCATAGTTTGAAGAGTTTTATTTGCCTTTACATGATGAGCATGAAACACATATTCTTGACCTGCTTTGTTTAAATGATATTGATTCTTTTCCCTATAGAAGATTGCTTTACGATCATACAAGTATGGACTGCCTAAGACCATTCCACATTCACTTAGTGGAACCACATCACATGTTACCTCGTCCACAAACTTAGATGAAATTGCAAATTTTAATATGCACTGCTTTGTTATGTGTAATTGATGATTGTTGCTTATCCATTTAAGTGTGTAGGGCTTATGATACATCTGTGTTTTTAATCCCAATTTCTTAACCAATTCCTCTGAAATTAAGTTAGATTGAGATCTACTATCTATCAATGTGTCGACCTTAGTATGCCTCATGATGACCCTTATGTGAAACAATTTACTTCTAGAATCAAATCATTCACCAATTTTACCTGTCATACCAACCAATGAGACTTTAGATTCATCACCTGAATCTAATCCCAAGTTTGTGGGTCATGTTGTTGTTGCAACTGTTTGTCTCCCTTTCTTTTCCTTGAACCACTTCGGTCTCTTCTCGGAATGCAACTACCAACAACGGTCCTCATCGTGCCCTCTTTCTTGCAATGCTTGCAAGAGGGGTTCTCTTCCTTTATTGCCACTGAATTTTTCTTCTTTCCATGCCACTTCCTTTTGTCCTCTTTCCTTGAAGACGATTCCCCTAATACACCAACACTTGTTTTCCCTACTTCAATGTATGTCGCTTGAACAAAAACCTCATCAAGATTAGTTGGTCCAAACATGAATATAGCATTTCGAATATGTGCGGGTAATCTCCTATATACTTCATAAGAGTTTATTGGGTATGTAAAGGAATATCTAACATCAATGCCATTTTACAAAATCCATTTGTGTATTCTTGCACTGTTTGTCCTTTCCTTAGTTTTAAAGCTTGTCATTCAATTAAAGCTTTCTCTTTATAACCCAAAGGATAGAATTGCTTTCTAAGTGCAGAAATAAAACTTTGCCATGATGGAAATACATTACCCACTTGTTGCGTGCCATTTTGCAACTTGCTTTGCCACCAGATGAGTGTTGTGCCTGCAAGTCTAGGCGATGCCAACTTGATCTGAGTTGCCTCATCCTTGATTTGTTGCACACTACAATAAACCTCCATCTGCTTGACCCAATGGTCAATTCTCTCTCCATTAACTTCACCATCATACATGGGTAATTCAAATTTAACATCAAGTTTTAATAAAGGAATTTCATTCTTATGTTTATGAACATGTTTCTTCGCAGTTCTTTAAGAACTTGAACTTGAAGAAGAAGGAGAAGAAGGAGGTGAATATAGAGGTGAAGGAGGAATTTGAGGAGGATCCTTTCCTTCTTCAATTTTCCCTTTGAATATTCACCAAGAACTGGTCTATTTCATTCCAAGTAATCCTCATACAAAACCTTCATCATCTTCGACATGGCGAAGAAAGTTTTTCGAAACTCTTTCTCATCCTGAGAAAGTCCCTCTTTTGATGCCATCTTCTGGCTTTGAGAAGTTCTCTTTCTCAATACAATCAATGGATTCTCTTTAACAAGCTCTCCTTCACCATGATGTAGTGTTTCCCTGGAAATCATGCAAAACTCAAATCCAAACATCAACTAGCTTTGATACCACTTGATTTGAAAAGATCTTTTAAATGACAATGTTTGAGTTATTAAATATGTGTTTATTAACCATTTAGGAATCTTAATGAAAGAGGAAGAATTATAGAAGAAACATCACAACCATATGCACATATATAGATCTGAAATAAAGCAAGAAGAACAACAAACCATAGAACACCAAAGTCATAATGGAGTTCGGCAATCTCGCCTATGTCTTCGTGCCTTTGTCTCAGTGGGTGAGGATTTCTTATTTATGTTCAAAGATTTAAAAGTACATCAAAACAGTGCCAAAATATTACAAAATGGATTTGGTCTTGTTCTACTAGATCTCTAGAACCCAACAAAAGAAACAACACTGAAATCGGATGACTGGAACTCCCAAAAATGGCCCGCAAAGGTGCACTCCTTAATAGCTTCCCTGCATAAAAATGGCTTTGGCTTGGAAAATATTCAACATAACTCTATTCTGAATCTCCCCCTTATGTTTTTAAGAAGCCTTGGTTTATATAGATCTGAAGTTGGTAACCATCTCCCAACTTCCACCCAAGATCTGGCCTCAAAAAGGGCCTAATATCCTCCAATATTGGCCAAAAATATCCAAAACTGCTATATAAAATCATTTAAAATCACTATTATATAGTGAAAAACCCATTTTGTAACAATATATTGGGATAATCCCCTCTATCCTGGGCATGCGCCCCTTTACACAGTCACATGAATGCATGTGGCCAAGCACCCGTCCCCTAGGGGCTATGCGCTGGCACCTCCTCTGCCAACACATGGATTTATGGGCATGTTCATAGGACCAGGGTCCGATCGGTCGGGATAAGCCCCCCGCCGATCGACCCTCTCTACTTCCAAGCTCTGATTCATATGGAAAAATGGTGTCAAAAAATCAGAGCTATATCGACCTCCGTGCCCATGGTCCTATGAACGGTCATATGGCAATGGAGCCAGTTCTTGGCCCGTAGACTAGTGGTATGGTATAGAGAATCAAGGTTTAAATGTGGGTGTATGGTCGTATAACAAACCGCAGGATGGGGCTAGGCCCCAACCCCTTCTGCCTCCGCCCATACCACACTACAAACATAAATATATTTGGCAACGTATAATGTTAAGAATTAATGTGAGGGAAAGTTGGCTAGCCCGACCCTGCCAAGTCCTTCACCCCTATCCGGAGGTCGGGGGTTCAAACCTCTAAGAGTCTCAGAAGTTTTCCACAAATTTAGCCAATACATGGGTGCCACATGGAAACCCATGTCTGGGCCACATGGCACCATACCTTACGCCAAATAACTACCACATGTCAACAAACTATTCAACCTGCTTTGCGACATGTGTCAGCCACGTCACCTACCACGTAAGCATCGTATGGACGTGCCACATGTCACCCTTGTAGTGGTGACACGTGTCACTTCCTGATTGGTCTACTTGTCCGTCCATGTCAATCGTCTGTATGCCCAGTCAACCTACCACATGTCACCTCTAGATCCTTCCATGTTAGTTGTACAGTCGTACGACCTGTATAGTCAACTGCCACGTGGCACTGTACAGACTGTACAATCATCATTTTTTTTCCTCTGTTTGGAAAAACGAACAGGTCGCCATATCAGGAGGATACCACATCCATTTGAGCCCGTTCAAATTGCGTTGGGTTCCTATAGACAAGGCCTATGCACACATCCATTTTGAAGCCATTCTAGGAACTTTTATTTTTAGGCCTTTTTGAGCCCCATCAAGCTCCTGGATCCAATTATGGATCACACCTCCCCACTAAAGACCTTTTGGTTCCCCAAAAGGTTATTGAATAGTCGTCAAGCTTGGGATAGGCCACCCGGCTTGTTCCCTGTCTTTGAACTTTGTCTTGTGCACCTGTCTCATCAAGATCAACTGTAACACAATCATGATAACTAACAGTGTATTGTTAGCCATTTGTACCCTAGCACATCTTACTGAAGCTACTACCATCCATGTAGACAACATTACTAATGATAGAATAAAAAACATGACTGCAAATGAGATGATATGTTTGTAATATTTGCACGACATTAGCTTATCTTGAAGAAAACTGTGATTGATTTTCCATTCTACAATCATCTCATGTTCTTGCTTAAGATCGATTACTTGATTTGAAACAATTATAGGAGCTTTTATTGCTTGAGTTGCCTTTCTTAATTGTTCCATAGTTTGAAGAGTTTTATTTGCATTTACATGATGAGCATGAACCACATATTCATGACCTTCTTTGGTTAAATGATATTGATTCTTTTCCCTGTAGAAGATTTCTTTACGATCATACAAGTATGGACTATCTAATACCATTCCACATTCACTTAGTGGCACCACATCACATGTTACCTCATCCACAAACTTAGATGAAATTGCAAATTTTAATGTGCACTGCTTTGTTATGTGCAATTGATTATTGTTTCTTATCCATTTAAGTGTGTAAGGATTATGATGCATCTGTGTTTTTAATCCCAATTTCTTAACCAATTCCTCTGAAATTAAGTTATATTGAGATCACCTATCTATCAATGTGTCGACCTTAGTATGCCTCATGATGACCCTTATGTGAAACAATTTACTTCTAGAATCAAATCCTTCACCAATTTTACCTGTCATACCAACCAATGAGACTTTAGATTCATCACCTGAATCTGATCCCAAGTCAGTGGGTCATGTTGTTGCTGCAACTGTTTGCCTCCCTTTCTTTTCCTTGAACCACTTCGGTCTCTTCTCAAGATGCAACTGCCAACAACAATCCTCATCATGCCCCTCTTTCTTGCAATTCTTTCAAGAGGGCTTCTCTTCCTATCTTGCCACTGAATTTTCCTTCTTTCCAAGCCACTTCCTTTTGTCCTCTTTCCTTGAAGATGATTCCCCTGATACACCAACACTTGTTTTCCCTTATTCAATGCATGTCGCTTGAACATAAACCTCATCAAGATTAGTTGGTCCAAACATGAATATAATATTTCGAATATGTGCAGGTAAACCTCCTATATACTTCATAAGATTTTCTTGGGTATGCAAAGGAATATCTAACATCAATGCCATTTTACGAAAGCCATATGTGTATTCTTGCACTGTTTGTCCTTTTCTTAGTTTTAAAGCTTTCCATTCAATTAAAGCTTTCTCTTTATAACCCAAAGGATATAATTACTTTCTAAGTGAAGAAATAAAACTTTTCCATGATGGAAATACATTACCCACTTGTTGCGTGCCATTTTGCAACTTGCTTTGCCACCAGATGAGTGTTGTGCCTGCAAGTCTAAGTGATGCCAACTTGATTTGAGTTTCCCCATCCTTGATTTGTTGCACACTGCAATAAACCTCCATCTTCTTGACCCAATTTTCAAGTATCTCTACATTAAATTCACCATCATACATGGGTAATTCAAATTTAACATCAAGTTTTAATAAAGACATTTCATTCTTATGTTTATGAACATGTTTCTTCGCAGTGATTTTAGAACTTGAACTTGTAGAAGAAGGAGAAAAAGGAGGTGAAGATGTAGGTGAAGGAGGAATTTGAGGAGGATCCTCTCCTTCTTCACTTTTTCCCTTTGAAGATTCACCAAGAATTTGTCTCTTTCGTTCCAAGTAATCCTCATACAAAACCTTCATCATCTCCGACGTGGCGAAGAAAGTTTTTCGAAACTCTTTCTCATCCTGAGAAAGTCCCTCTTCTGATTCCATCTTCTTGCTTTGAGAAGTTATCTTTCTCAATTCAATCAATGGATTCTCTTTAACAATATCACCTTCACCACAATGTAGCATTTCCCTGGTAATCATGCAAAACTCAAATCCAAACGTCAACTAGCTCTGATACCACTTGATCCAAAAATATATTTTAAATGACAATGATTGAGTTATTATGCATGCGTTTATTAACCATTAGGAAGATTAATGAAAGAGGAAGAATCATAGAAGAAACATCACATCCATATGCACATATACAGATCTTAAATAAAGAAAGAAGAACAACAAACCATAGAACACCAAAGTGATAACAAAGTTCGACAATCTGGGCCTTTGTCTCAGTGGGTGAGGCTTTCTTATTTCTATTCAAAGATTTAAAAGTACATCACAACAGTGCCAAAATATTACAAAACTGATCTGGTCTTGTTCTACCAGATCTCTAGAACCCAACAAAAGAAACAACACTGAAATCAGATGACCAGAGCTCCCAAAAAAGGCCTGCAAAGGTGCACTCCTCAATAGCTTCCCTGCATAAAAATGGCTTTGGATTGGCAAATATTCAGTATAGCGCTATTCTAAATATTCCCCCAATGGCTTCAAGAATCCCTATTTTCTATAGATCTGAAGTTGGTAACCATCTCCCAAGTTCCCCCCAAGATCTGGCCTAAAAAAGGGCCCAATATCCCCCAGTATTAGCAAAAAATCCCCAAACCTATTGTATAAAATCATTTAAAATCACTATTATATAGTGAAAAACCCATTTTGTAACAATATATTGGGATAAACCCCTCTGGCCTGGGTGCGTCCCCCTTTACACAGTCACATGAATGCATGTGGACAAGTGCCATCCCCTTAGGGGTTGCGTGCTGGCCCCTCCTCTGCTAACACCTGGATTTATGGGCACGTTCATAGGACCAGGGTCTGATCATTCGGGATAAGCCCCCCATCGATCGAACCTCTTTGCTTCCAAGCTCTAAGTCATATGGGAAAATGGTGCCAAAAAACTAGAGCTATATCAACCTCCACACCCGTGGTCCTGTGAACGGTCATATGGAAATGGAGCTAGTTCTTGGACCATAGACTGGTTGTATGGTATAGAGCGTCAGGTTTTAAATGTGGGTGTATGGTCATATAACAAATCTCGGGCTAGGGCTAATACCACACTACAAACATAAATATAAATGGAAACATATAATGTTAAGAACTAATGTGAGGGTGAGCTAGCTATCCCAGCCCTGCCAAGTCCTTTTCCCCTGTCTGGAGGTCGCGGGTTCAAACCTCTAAGATTCCCAAAAAGTTTCCACAACTTTAACCAATACATGGGTGCCATGTGGCAACCCATGTATGAGCCATCTGGCACCATACCTTACACCATATAAATGCCACATGTCAGCACACGATTCGACCTACTCTGCCACACGCATCAATCATGTCACCTTGCACTGTACTTGCCACATAAGTTTTGTACAGACGTGCCAGTGTCACCCTTGCAGTGGTGACATGTGTCACTTCCTGATTGGTCCACCTATCCATCCACGTCAACCGTCTATATGCCTATTCACCCTTCCATGTGTGACCTCCAGATGATGCCACATCAGCACCAACTGTGCCTTGCCACATCGGTCATACGAACTGTACAGTCAACTGCCATGTGGCACTGTATGAACTATACAATCATCATTTTATTTTGCCTATTTGGAAAAACAAATAGATCGCCATATCAGGAGCATACGATGTCTGTTTGAGCCCGTTCAAGTTGTGTTGCATTTGTATCAATGAGGCCTACACACAAGTCCATTTTGAAGCCATTCTAATAACTTTGAGTTTTAGGCCGTTTTGAGCCCCATCAAGCTCCTAGATCCAATTCTGGATCATAAGGCCATAGTTGAGTCTTTAAGGTTATCTATGTTTCTTTTTCTCTATGCGAAATTTTCACTTCTAGGGAAACTTCTTATCCTTCTAGTTTTCTAACATCCCCACTGAAACAACTATGGGGACTCTAATATTTTGGCATCCAACCACTTCAAAAATGTTGATCTCTCAAATGTGCCATTAGAAATTTACATGTTGATAAATCCCAATAAATGACCACCTAAATTTACAAATCATCCAAACCATTATTTAAGTAGGGTTGGTGCCACATCCAATCACAACAAAATCTAACTAAAAAGATACGAGGGTGTCAAATCCACCCCTCCCATTAGTATGATTAGAGGAAAAACAAGTACCACCCAGGTAAAAAAGGCATAAATTTGTACTTAATAGAAACTAGTGATATCAGATTCTTGCAAATAAAAAATATCTACTATGTTAGTCAAAATCATTATCTAACATAATGTATGTTTGTTTTTAGGATCATTCGAACCCTAGACATTTCGTGAGACAACTTTCATTAAGAATCCACAATATCATATATATCTTTCTCATTTCTCTTGAAATGTAACACACCCATGGTAGGGCATAAAAAATTTGTTCTCCTTTAATAATCAAATCCTCTATCCATGGTCTCTAATTTGGAAATCGGGGCATAGCCCCTTTTTCTTCGGTGATCGTCGCATATGACCACGGGCTATGACCGAATGCCAAGGCCATAGGTGCCTATTCCAATGCTTCGGAACTTTGGGCTTCAGGATTTTTTGATCCATCACACGCCAATTCCTTCAAACTCCGAAGTGGCGAAGTTCCCAATTGGCACGAAGGGATCAATGGTCCCTACTCCCCCTCAATATCATCGACCCTCAATGACTTCGAGCCTCCGAGATTTGGCAGAATTCGAAGCACTTCCTCGCAAAACCTCTGAAGTACTAATCCTCCAAAGTGCACCATCTAATGCCATGTGTCCTTCGGGATTTCGACGGTCATGATTCACTTCGGGACTTTAGTGTTCAAGAGATCCGAACGTTCCAACAATCCGTTCTCTTGGATTACTTTCTTCTAGAGTCAAGGATCATGTGCCACACATCCTCCCCAATCAGCGGTCATGGTTTAATTCAGGACATCGACGTTCGGTATTTTCTACCTCTCCACACTCGCTTTCTCCCAAAATTATTTCACTAGAAGTTAACGATCTATTGATACATGTCTCCCACGAATCAATGACTACAAATCCCTTCGGCTATTCATGCTTCAAAAGTTTTGAATACTCCAATGCCTTTCTCCTCCGAAGTACTTTGTACTCATATTTATAGATCGAGCGCCACGCATATTTCCCAATCGACGACTGTGATCTACTTCAGGGCTTCGATGTTCGAGAGTCCTTACTCGTGTGACCCCACTTTTCTCCGAAGTGGCTATCTCCTGAAATGGAATATCTACTGACACTTGTCCTCAGCTGATGGATGACTCAGATGAAATCTGACTCTCTAGCCTTTGGGAGTTCTTATTCAACATGTCCCCTTTTCTCCTGAAGTGATTTCACCCGAAGTCAATGATCTGTCGACGTGTGTCTCCCATAGATTGACGGCTGCAAATCACTTCAGCTCTTCGGGATTTGAGAGGTTCAACCTCTCCACACTCGCTCTCTCCTGGAGTGATTACACCCAAAGTCGATGATCTACTGACACATGTCCTTTCTCTCAGATCAATGGTACAAAATAACTCCATTACTCTGCGGATTTCCAAAGGGACTCACGACTATCCACCTAACAAATTTTCTAGGTCTAATGGTCATGATCTGGTCAATACCGATGTGTTCGTCGATTGATGTTTCACAGTGATTGTGGAGCACCAACGTGTGCACTCTTTATCATAGAGCTCAACCTCCGCAATCTGGAAACTACTCACCCAACTCAGTCTAACTGGAGTCATTGATCTTCCATCTCGACGAGATCAACAACGTTGGTGAATTACAGGCCGGGAACTAGCATGTCCACTAGTTTCACCTCCGCACTCCGCAATGAGTCCCTGCCATCGATATTCGTTCATAGATCGATGGTTCACAGTGATTGCGGGGTCCAACCTCCACAATCTAGAAAGTGCTCGCCCGACTCTAGTCTAATCCTAGTTGTTGGCCTTCCATTCCCAACAAGATCAATGATGTTAGTTGATTGTGGGCCATGAACTAGAATGCCCACTAATTTCACCTTCGCGCTTCGCAATGATTCCCAAACATCAATATAATTGAGTGACCGGTGTTTGATTCATTAACTCTAGTGGGTATTTGAATCAATCTGATGACTGGAATGGATTCTCCTCCCATTAAACGACTCACATTCATCTCCACTGTCAAATTCTTAAGTCATCTATGGTTCTTGTTACTTTGATAGTTCGTGTAACTTGACTATCGTGAAATTTGACATCTCAGAGCTTTGATCTCTCGAGCTTCTAAAACCTTCATGATCTAACTCCTTTAGTGCAGGGTTCCTAGACCCAGGTCACATGGACCTTCAGATGACTTTTGGGCTATTAACCCTACTCTTAGTCAGGTTTTTGGTTAATGAATTAAGCGTGAGTTCAAAGTCTCTTAGACTATTGGTCTAAAGGGAACGCCTCCCTAACTCACAGAACTTTAAGCTCTGAAATAGAGAAAGATAAACTCGTGAGGTTACCAAAACAGTAGTAGTGCCAAGAGGTTTTATTTGACTCTAGAATTGTGTTGTAATTCCCTAGGAAACTCCTTCGAGGAATTAAACTGGTGCATATGGAAAATCAAATAGAATCCTAAGTTCTCAAGGGAACAAACGCATACTCATAACTTAATCATTTCAATACATAAGCCATTTATAAACACATAAATACATGCATGCATCCATTATTTCCAATTCAAAGCACAAGGCATGAAAGAACTTATCAAAACCAGAAGACGTGATGTGATTGTTGAAAGGGGTGCTTGTTTCCACCCATCCATAGGCTAAGTCACTCCTAATGGATTTACCACTAGCCACGCCCAAGCTTAGACCACGATGATTTGAAATTTAATCTCTTTCTTCCAACTCAACAGAAGTTAGGGATGAAGGTTACTCTCCTTCTCCCAATACAGAAATATATAGGAATGAAGGTTACTCTCCTTCTCTTGGCTCAGTCTCTATTTTCTGGGATCAGAGCTTACTCCAATTTTCTTAGTCCTTCCTCGAACCCGAGATCTTAGGCTCTCGTCTCTGCACTCTTCACAGGTCTTCCTCTGCCCACCATGCTTCATTTCTTTCCTTCCTCAACAAGATTGTGTGTGGCTCGAATTCCCAGTATATGGTTAGGTCTGGAAGCCTTACAGATGGGTGGTCTAGCCCATCCCCTCATTAACTCTTGAGGAGGTCTTCCCGCCTACCAGCCTGACTGTAATTCATTCCTGGGTCAGAGGGTTGTTCTGATCCTGAGCAATTAAACCCAGCAAAGTACTAGTTCGGTGGAGGTTAACATAACCATTCCTGGTCCCCTCCACCACCTTTTCATAACATTTGTGGTCTCTTCTTAGCACATCCCCTTTCCAGCAGTCATGCAACACGTATCCATTTTCTATTAAAATAACATAATTTACATTCATCGACCTTTTATACAAAGGTCCATTAAATCAAACATTCACACCTTTGAGTTTTCCATAGTTCCTTGGCCAATATAGTTATAATTACAAATTGGGGGAAACAAGGTGTTACATGAAACCTCCAGAATTACCATAAAACTTTAATAATCTGCATATATAAATTCACATAAATTATAGAATTATTAAATAAAAAATTCTTAACAATTTGCACTTTATTGAATATGAACACGAAAATGGATGGTGGATGATAGATTTGTTAGGAAATAAATCACAGAGTAATTAAAATTAAAAGAATGTAGAGATAAAATATAAAAGAGCACAATACACAAGAGACAAAACATATACGTGGTTCACCCAATGTGGGCTACATCCACGTAGCAATGGCTAGTCCTTTTATTCCTTTCAACAAGTAAATGGATACAACCTACAACACATCCATCGTAACTTCCACTTCACTATTTTTTAGAGTCTCTTTCCACATTTTTACCATGCTCTCTCATAATAAACACACACTATAATACACACACTATAATGAAGTATCCTAATCCTTTTAAAGGTTTCATTACAAAGATTTCATTACATGTAATCCATGGGCATAAAACTAAGGCTACCAAAACCATGGGATACAAAAACCATGGGTCACCAATACCATGGGCCCAAAAACCATTTATTTACTTAAAATATATTTGACTCTACTACCAAACCACTTGTTTACCCAAAATAGATTTGACTTTTCTATCGAGTCAAGTTTATCCTAACATTCCCCCCTTTAAACTTGAATTGGGGTTTCCCTTGACCAAATCTGGCCAAAGTGGCCAAATGAGATTTCACCACTTACCTTCAAGCCCAACCTCCTACAAAGTCTATAACCATGGTATCTGGGAATCCCTCATTCACCCCCCCCCCCTTTTCCAACTATATCTACTTCTTATATTTTACTGGTAATTTACTAGGGGTATGCATTCCTAACCAAGTCTTGCAGTCATATGCCCATTTACGTGATTTTTTTTTTAACAAACCACTAAATCGAGAATATAATCAAGCTCCCACTTTGAGATTGATCACAACAACTCCACCACTACTGCACCTACTAGACCATGCTCCAAATTTGAATCTGGAAAGTTTCTCATCTTCACCTTCATGCTTGAAGACCAACTAAAACTGAGAAGGAACTTAGTTTCTCCCTTGTTACTACCTTCGTTAACATGTCTACATGATTCTAGATAATGTGTATCTTTTCCAACTTCAACTATCCATCTTCGAAAACTGATTGTATGAAATGGTACCTGAGTTGTATATGTTTTTTCTTAGAATGGAAGGTTGAGTTCTTTGAAGTTAAATGACATTTTTTCTATCACTATAACACCTACTATTCTCCTTCATTCTCAATTCCTCCATAAACTTATGTAACAAAATCATCTCTTTACTAGTCTTTGTAGTAGAAACATACTTTTCTTTTGTTTTTGAAAGTGCAACAACCTTTTGCAATTTTGAAATCCGACTTACTATTGTTCCACCTAGAGTAAAAACATACACTTTGGTGCTCCTCCTGCTATCTATATCACCTTCCATATATGTGTTATGAACAAAAATATATAGAAATAGATATAAATAAATAATAATTAATACATCATAATGAAAAGACATATATTATCTAAAGAACATGTCTATTAATGAAAGGGCACCACTGCATGGGTATATATATATATGGTCCTCATTCTAATTGTAAAAATTCATCATATCATATTCAATTATTTATTACTTGTCATATATGTATTTTAATGTATTATTCTTTCTACATTGGATATTTGTATAAGTGAACTGAGTTTTGTTCACCACATTTGATATGAGACTGAAGTCTGATCCTGGCTTTTAGCCACTAGACCTTTGGTCAATTTTCATTGCCCTTGACAACCTCTATATTGGCTTTTGGCCACAACTACAATGTTCTTAGAGTTTCTTTGAAGGTTTACTATTTGACCATAACTAACCCTTGGCCATCTACATTCCAAAAACATATAGTCTCTCTCACACACAAAAAGGGAGGTATAATTAATTAAAAAAGAAAAGTTCCCTAAGTTACAATTAGGGAATAATAAGTAAAGGGTATTTTTTATTTTTATACCAAGGAAAGTGGAAAAGTATGAAGACCACAAAATCAAATTATATATATATATATATATATATATATATATATATATATATATATATATGAGAAGGAAAATTAAAAGAGGGTAATATTTGGCTAAGTCAAAGGGTTGATAATTCAAAGTTGAAGTGTAAAAGGTGTATAGTCATAAAATAGTTAAGTTTTAAGGTTCAATGAAAACAGAATAGAATAATTATTAATTACCACTATAAGTGAACCGAGTTGGTTCACCACAATCTAGATCAACATATCCTTGTAGAACAATGTTTGAACCTCCAAAAAATAATGCATGAGTAGTAGTACCTCTTAAATACCTCAGAATCCACTTTACTCCCTTCCAATGCTCTTTACCTAGATTGTTCATATGCCTTCTCACAACTCCCACTGCATGTGCAATATCCAACCTTATGCACACCATTGCATACATCAAGCTACCAACTGTCGATGAATACAAAACCTTGGACATGTAGTCTATCTCCTCCTATGTCTTAGGACACATCTCCTTAGTCAATTTGAAATAGTTGGCCAAAGGTGTACTAAATGGTTTTGCATCTTGCATTTGAAACCTTTCCAACATCTTCTCTATGTAATCACCTTAAGACAATGTTGATTTGTGATTTTTCTGGTCTCATTTTATTCTCATACCAAGGATTTTCTTTGCAACACCTAAATCCTTCATTGCAAATGAATTATCTAATTTTCTTTTGATCACATTTATATCCTGCATGTTAGACCCAACAACAAGAATGTCATCTACATACAATAACAAGATAATATAGCTGCCATTATCTAGTCTCTTAAAATAAACACAATGTTCAAAGTGACATCTACTATAACCTTGTTCTGTCATAAACCTGTCAAATTTTAAATACCACTACCTTGGTTCTTGCTTTAGGCCATACAAGCTCTTCTTCAACCTGCATACTAATTTCTCCTATGCTTTGACCTCATAACCTTGTGGTTGTTGCATATAAAACTCTTCCTCCAAATCCCCATAGAGAAAATTTGTCTTTACATCTAATTGTCCAAGATGAAAATCTTACACTGCCACTAGATTTAAAATAGTTCCAATTGAAGCCATTTTAACAACAGGAGAAAACATTCGTCAAAATATATACCTTTGTTCTGTGAAAACACCTTTACTACAAGTCTGGCCTTGTACCTCTTTTTTCCTTCATCATTTTCCTTCAACCTCTAAACCCATTTATTATGCAATGCTCATTTGATTGCAAAAAATGAAACCAAGTTCTAAGTGTGGTTATGTACCAAATAGTCCATCTCCTCTTTCATGTCTTTCTCCCACTTCTTTTCAACTTCTACATGCATTGATTCTTGAAGGAGAATATCGTCAAGTGAATTTACTTATCTTGGTAGATATTATTGTGGGAGTTTGAGGTTCCTGTTGTTGTTGTTGTTATTGAACATTTTGATTTTCTGTCACCCATGGGATTTTGTTTTCTATAATTTCATCAAGAACTATGTTAGCACTATATGTCACCTCTAGATTGTGTTGGAGGTAATCCCATTACCCATCAGAGTTTTATGTCACAATGAATAATTTTAAAGAGGTCAAATGGGCGCAGACTCAAGACAATATCATTTTAACTCAGAAAACAGGGACTAGCACACACAAATAGGTGAGGTCTTGATTCAAATTCAGTCAGTAAGTTGAGCTTAAGTGTGAGTAGAGGGAATACTTAGTGAGAAAGATGAACGAGACTGCTATGGGCATCATGCCTTCCAACAACTCAGAGAAGAAAAACTCAGACTCAGGATCACTCTTAAGCCTAAGTTCAGACATTGAAACATGTTCAAACAACATAGTCACAACAACACCATAATCAAACCTACACCACGATGCAGCTATGAAAACTCGACTGGATCATCCATGCCCGAGCCATTTAGTGTAGGAGGGAAAGGAAAACACATGAAACTTATTGAAACTTGTCGTGATGCCACTATGATCAAACCTACATCGCAACAACATAACTACCCTCGACTGGATCATCCATGCCCAAGTGTTCTAACACAGCTGTTACAGAGAAATGGAAAGGAAGCTGACTTTCATTAAACAAGAAGTCTTAAATATAGATACATAACCAAAAGAACAAGAGCTTCATAAAAAATTTACAATGCGGGAGCCTAGCTCGACCATCGACCATTACAATATATCAAAATGACTCCTATATACTCAAAAAATATTCGCCACTACCAGTAGAGGCGTGCTCAATCTTCTCTTCCAATTCCATAGTTTGTGTCTTCTCGATCAGACTGCGCATGCCTTCCCCTGTCAGATGCAAGCTCTTCTCTGCCAGTCCTTTCTGGCTTTCCATTTATGCAGTGAGACGAGGTTTCAACTATCACCTCACTTCATTAACTACCTTTTCTCGGGACTGAAACGTGGCTTAATGCCCAGGGGGTGGCCACATGCTGCTCTCGGATAGGATGCTATATAAACACGCAACTGCGGGGCCTCTCAAAGGTGGTTTGGATTCACACCTCTTTTGAGCCCGCAATCCACTACCTTTTGCCACGTATTACTTTTTCCAAACCACAGCTTCAATTGTGGGACCGCTCAAGAAAATTATCACCCGAGCACGTTGCGTCCGCACAATGGACCGTGGTCGTCGATCTTGTGATCTTGAGCGAGGATTTACGATCAGTGGCTCAAATATGCCCTCTTCAGATCAATGGATCAGATCTTCCCTTTTCGAATCGATGACCGAGGTCTGCTTCAGGACTTTAGGCTTCAGCTTTTCTCATGGCACTATACTTCGTGAAATTTTGAAATCCCGAATACCTAGGGGCCATTAATTTTGAAAGCTCCTGGAATCTCCACTGCTGACAAAATTCAACTTGTCTATTTGTATTTTAAGCCCAAAATGAGCTTCTTTGCATGTTGTTCTCGGACGCTTCCTGTGCAGACCATGAACTTGGATGACCTGTTTCCCTTGACAACTATATGTGATAACATTTGGCTCCACATGGGATGGCATGCTCTCTGTGAGCTACCAATAAAAAGTAGTTCCATTCACCTTCTGCATTGGCCTATGGATTCATGCTCAAAAAACATCCTACTAAGGAGTAAAGGCTGACAAGCACACTATCCTTAAAATGAAAGAAAAATACATGGGCTCCGAAGGATCTTATTTATATACATTCCTGGACTAATTGACTTTTACATAGTGCTAGGTGAAAGCAAACTTCCACCATAGCCATTCAAGTAACTTCCTAACTGGAAGCTCCTTCACTTTGTCCGTGATTAGTAACAGATGATGCAACCGTGAAAGTAAAGCAGTTACATCCTTAAGCTTTCCTCCTAATGTTGAGGTTAGGATAAAGCTGAGTGGCTTCAAAACATGAAGGAAATACAACTCCATGTATTCCATCACAGGCTCATAGGCCAAGCGGCAAACTCCAGAAAATTTATAGCAGGCAACCTGCTTAGTCACATAGCTACTCACACATGACTGAATATCTCTGGTATGCACAGGTGGATGAGAAACTGATGCAGGTTAACTGACCTCAGATGATGTCTTGTCACTTACAGGCTCTAGACAAGAGATAAGCTGCTCCTCCTTATTGTAGGAAAATCTCCCTGCGGACAGGTAGATCACCTCTAAGAGCTTGACCCTAACTCTAGACAGAAAATGCTTAACATGGACACTGACTTCCTTTCAAATCCATCTAAACTAATACATGAGAAGGAAGGATGACAGAGGTACCTTTTATCGACATTTGTCCCCGCACGCTCCGAGTTGCTCTCCAATCCTTTTGCTCCTCGCTGAGTTCTGTGGACAAAACAAGATACGACCACTTCCTACCCTATTGATATTAGCTTGAAAACAGATCTATCAATAAATGATAAGTTCATGTGACACTAGACACAAACTAGAAAGAAACAGGCCAAGTGTGTCATATTGATGAGAATAACGACAGTAGTACTTACAATTGTAGATGCGAATGCGATAGCTTCGTCACGTCCTCTTCGTCTAACCCTTGCCTGAAAGATCCACAACCTGGATAATAGCAGCTTCACTGATCACTCTCCTTTGGCTGACTGTGAGTTTCCTCCAAGATCATAAGTTTCTTATCTTCAATTCTTCCCCCTTCCACCATCTTAGAGCCTATTCCAACACCACTTATGAGATCATAAGTTTGGTGTAATTCTCCTTTTTGCAGTCCCCTTTCACCATTAGAAAGCTTGCTTATATAGCCTTGGAGAGGCTTTAACCACTTGAGATATCCTTGGGGAAGTTGAGGATTTGCCTCCTTCAGTTGAGGATCTGCCCTAGGATCATGGATAGACTAGGGATTCGAATCCAACTGCCTTCCAAGAATGAAAATATGCTTCCCCCATTCATCTCAACAGCTTAACAACTGCCCAGAATAGGTAGCGCTCCCTCAAAAGGGCCATCAGAGCATTGTAGCGCTCCCTAGTAGGCTTTAGGGTGGTGCCAACTCTCTCAAAATCTATAGCGCTCCCTCAAAAGGGCTAGGGGAGCATTATAACACTCCCTGGCAATGTAAGGGGGAGCATCGACACTCCAAGATAGTGTAAGGGGGAGCGCTCCTCTCCAAAAACTCAGTTTTTGAGGTGCTTTCAGATGGCAAAAGGTTTGCAAGCCTGTTGACTCATTTATCCTCTTCCAAATCAGATGTTTGAGGTGTTTCAAGTGTCTTTCTCATGTCGTTATAGGCACAATATAGGCATCATGGCAATATGCTTTCTTTGACACTTGCGACACTTGCGACCTTGTGAGAAAAATGCGACACTTGTGACCTTTGTAATGACGACACTTGCGACACTATCAAAGTGAGTAATTTTGATGTGTAACAGATTGCCCCCCAAAGTATGAAGTTAGAAGATAGAAACTGATAACTGAAATACTTTGTAGATGTTCAAGCAAGGGTATAGACTCGGAGAACCTGACAGAAGCTGCACACAAACATCCAACAAATATCATGACATATTTCAAAACCCAAGGTAGGCATACCTATGCTTGGGTGATCAAGACTTGCGAGATATGGCCGCCATAAAATACACTGTGGATCCATAATTGTATTGACAAGAAGGTATAGCCACTGAAGATAAAATGTGGATCTATACTCTGATGACTTGGACTGATCGTAGCCACAAAGAATACACAGTGGATCTACAAAATGATGAAACATAGCCATGACCAATACAAAGTGGATCTATGTGACAGTGTATGTGTTCTTTGTCCAATAGAAATTCCTTCGCAGCCTGGGCAAAGCATATATCAAAGTGATCACTCAACCCAGGGTATTCTTACCAATCCCAATATGGTATGAATCTGACCATGTGAATAGATGTCTTGATGTCGAACATGGAAGAAACCACTTGATTACCGGTCAATGGTGTGAACCGTTAACAAGTGCGAGGGAGATCACCATTAATGTCAATGATTCCCAAGGTACCCTAGTACATTCTAGTGAATGTGAGTAGATGATCTGAGGTCGAACATCCGTGGAATCATTTGATCAGGGGTCAATGAGGTCCCAAAGTACTAATTGGTTTCTAAGTTTGATTTTCGGATAATGTGTTGAAGTCGACAAGAATAGACTTGTCGAGGGAGGGCCTTGATGTATCCCCCATCAACGACATGAAACAGACATGGAGATGTAATTGGCAGATCAAATGGACATGGACTGACACAGGTTTTGAGGCAAGATATTTGGGATGGATGACTCTCAAGGTGGATACCTCCCTTGAACACTGAGGTACAACAACAGGACATGACATGGACCAAAACTATGTAGTGGGTATTGTGACTTGCGTCGGGTGACCCAAAGGAGTGAAAGGAGATCGAAGGATTGGCTCAGTGCAGAGGTTCAATAGATTATGATATGTGCAAAGCGACAAAGTTTCTTGTTCAAGGGTGACTCTAAGAAGTGTTGGATGATGTTCTCAAGAGACTGCTTGGCTTGCTCCTTTCAATTTTTCCCCCATCCAGATAGATGAGTACCTGTTTTTGGTTTAACGAGCTCGAGGAGGATAACACATGCTCGATATAACTCACCTTCGGTAAGTCCCTCTTCCTTTGTTTAATGAACCGGAAGAAGTAAGGTTTCAATCCCATATGGGCCTGTCGATGTGTGTTTTAACGATTCCAAAGATAGAAAACTCGAAGGTTTTTCAAGATTATAGAGTTTGGAAAAACACTTAAAAGAGAACTCTCTCAGTTCCTTTTTCGTACAGTAGTCCAACGAGACCAAAAAAGGGTTAAACTATCGCTCGAAAGACGCTCTTTCTGACCTTTTAACGAGTGTGAAAGGAAGCAAGATCACTCGACAATATTTTCATATTTAGAGAGTCTGAAAAGGGTTTAAAGAAGACTCCAGGGGGGTTCCTTTTTCGTGTGTTCGTTTCCGTACGTGTCCAAAAAATAGATAAAAGTTTACCCGGTTGCATTCTCATGTATTTCCGAGCACGAGAAAGAACAAAGACTAAGCTCGATATGCTTGAAAGCTAGTGGCTTGACTCCAGAATGATCATCAAAGGCTGGAGACATGCCCCCCAAGCTTCAATTCATTCACCGACTTTGAGGTTGTCACCAATTTCTATGCTAGATGGAGAAAAAAGGATACAGGTGGATGAAATGAAGGTTCAAATACGAGACCTAACGAAAGACTCGACTCGACATCTACGAGATCTGGCGAAAGACTCAACTTGAAGGGAGAGGTAATTGTTTCATTTTTTAACGAGCTTGACACAAGAAAAGAACTATGCTCAGGGTTCTAGGTTCGATCCCTAGATTGTTGTTTCATTTTTTAATGAGCTTGCTATAGAGAGGAAAACTATGCTCAATGTCTCTGTTTCATTTTTTAATGATCTTGCCACAGAGAAGAGAAACTATGCTCGTAACCTCTTCGTGATCATGTCTTCCGAGAGGATAATGCTCTGGAAGGATACCATGTCAAGGGACAAAACTCGGTCATGGCTTCCAAGAGATCTTCACTGGATGGAAGAGAATCACTCTGGAAGGAACACATGTCAAGGGTTGTGACAGGGGTAAGGAGATCAGGCTCCAATAACCCTACCAAAGAGATCACCATGTCAACTACTGGATCCAAATCATCGAAAGTTGAAATCATGGGAGACAATGCCACATAATTGACATGCGGCGGGGGTTATACTGTATGCATATAAGAACCACTTAGGGAGGTAACCCATTCAGGTCCGATGAATGAAAGTTGATCAATAGTCACAATTCTTCCATCGTGAGGGAAAGATATCACATGGAAAAGGGTGGATACAAAAGATTTCATAGCATAGACATAATCCCGCCCAAGGAGTAAAGTGAAATCTAAGGGGTCTCGGACTACCATGACGTCGATAGAGACAGTTTTCCCTCCCAAAGTTACAGGAAACTGAGGAAGGATCCCTAAAGGTTGACTAGTTCTTCTGTTAAAAGCTAACAGATTCTATGTAACTGGTGCAAGCCATGGACAACCCAAAGCGTACCAAGTAAAATAACACAAAATACTAACGGACACACCTTCATCTATCAGTGTTTGAGGAACATCCCGACCATGAACCTTTACTGTAATCTAGAAAGGAATGTGGGAAGGAAGACGAGGTCTAGTTAGTGCACCCCAATCAAAAAGGATGGCCTCATTACTTGGAGGGGGTTCCACAGGAGAAGGAGGGATTCCCCCCAGCATGGTAGAGTCTATATTAACGAGAAAAACATGGGCAATATCGGGTTTACTCTCTAGAAGGAGAGTAGGATCGGCCAATGATTGGATTGGATCAACCAATGGTGGACTTGGATAGACCACTTTATCACTCTTTAGAGGAAGAGTGGGACTGGACGACGAAGGGACTGGATCAGTCACTTTGACATTCCTCAATGGAGGAATGGGATCGACCGATTGCAGAACCAAATCGACCACTTGAGTTTCATTCTATAAGGGAAGAATGGGGTCGATGGGTGGAAGTGGATCGACCGCTTTGGTGTCACTCTTTTGATGAAGAGTGGGGATGATCGATGATGGAACTGGATCAGCTACTTGGGTTTGTGGTTCAATTGAGGGGGAAACTAGATTGACCAACTGATCAATCAGACTGACCGGGGATGGAACCGGATTGACCAGTCCATCAACCAATGATGGGTCAGAGGAAATATTACGATAACCTTTTGGAAGTTGAAGTTTTTCCAAAAGAGAAGAAGCCTTGTCTATGCGAGGACAAAGGTGAGAGTAATGATTACCTTTACATAACATGCAAGGGAACTTGACAGTTTTCTTCTTCTTAACAACCTGAACATCACTAGTTGATGGGGTATCATCGACATGACTGACAGAGGTCGATGACGTAGAGGACCACTTTTCTAAGACTTGGGTAAGACCGGGGCAATCCCTCAGAAAGTGGTCACCCTTACAAAGGCTACAAGGGAATTTGGGTTTTGGATTGTTCTTTTCAATATTTTTGATCTCATCAACACTCCCAGTACTATTAACAGTAACTGGTTTCTTAGAGCCAACATCTAATGTTGTTGGGGCCTTGTTCCTTTTTGGGCTCTTCTTCTTCTTCTCTTTCCGTTTCTTCTTCTTCTGATCAACCTGGCTACTTGCTTTTGAGCTTTCACTAGGCGAAGAAGGAGAAATGGAAGGAGACTTGATGGGCGAAGAAGGTGAAAATTCGACGTGAGGTTGATGTGTGGGTGGCGGATTGACATCCAAAGTATTAGGTGCAACTGAAACATTGAGAGGATTTGGGATCACCGGAGTGGGGAACAACCAAACTGGTAATCCAATAGTGAGTCCTGGATGACTTAGTGTGGCAACATATGGAGGACCAAAGTTTCCAAATGAAGAAAAGGTATAAGGTTCCCCAGAAGAAGGGGTTCCTCCATTGGTACTCCCAGGATTCGATGCCATTAACACTAACTCGACCTAAGGTCCACTAAGTAAAAGAAACAACATACACTAATAGAATCTAAGAATCACAACCAAGCAAACATGACCTTCTTTTGATGACCGTACTAGTTGGTGATGAAATCCAATGTCGTGTGATCAAGTCCAGAAGGGGCGGGGATAGGGTGGAACAATTACAATGGTGACTTGCTTAACGGGCTTCCGCCTTGGTGCAAGCTTCCACGTAGTAATTGTGGATTTACCCTCCAAGGAGCTTGAGTGAGTTTGACCAATGTCTACTCTAGGTACAGTGAGACTTCCTGTCATTGTCACCTTGTGTAAGACCCTAAAGATTATGGCCACTAAGGTTACCAATTCGCAGTCAGCCCCTGGGCGGGAACAGTCGACAGTCCGATCCGAACGTACGGGTAGGGTATCAAGCCTGAAATCAACTAAAAGGCTTCCGCACAGTAATTGTGGATTTACCTCAAAGTGATCCCCATAATACGATCTAACCAACACAATTAGTTAAACCATGGAGGGTTAGTCCCCATAGCTTACCCGAATGCGACCTCGTGCATAACTCTTGTGTGAGAGGGGGATCCCAGGCAAACTTATACGATAACTGGATTTACTCTCCCTAACTCAGGATGCTACTGTTTTTTTTGGAAACTTTGGAGAGTTATACTCACAGCCCTAATCCAAAGTATTAATCCTAGTCTACTGTTGGTGGAGGATCCTAGAAAAGAAAAAGTTCTAGATAACTTTTAATTAGCGTTGATTTTTATGGCTATTCTTTACGCAAAGGGGTGCATGGAAGTGAAACAAATGGAATTATGACTCAAACCCAAAGAATGCATCGAACATGATAAGCGGTCATTTCCTTTCGATGAACATCTAGCTGAGGGAGAGAGAGAGTTCTTTTCACTAATCAAGCACAAATAAGGAATGCCCTCAAATGATTTTTTTCTCAATCAAATCCTGATGTAATGAAAAAACTTTTAAATGCCTTCTAATATGCACAATCAATCATAAAGATGTCTTTTATTGTTTGCGTATGAGTGATGATCAACACAATGCTCATCTTGCCAATTATCTTTCTTGTATGAATGAAAATGAAACTAGCACAAGCAAAAGTCACACAAACAATACACCCTTCGTAGCAATCAAAACAAAAAGCGAAAGAAAAGAAACAATAAAAGAAAATACAAAACAAACTTCACACCCAAAAGAAAAAGTTGAAGAACAATGACCTTGACTGAAATTGAGATGAAGAGGTCTGTAGGCCTTCGATGACCTTCACCAGGGTTTTTACTCAGCTGATGAGGAGAGAAGAGCAGTGCATAGGTTTCAAACTTCACTCAACAGGGAAAACTCAATGAAAATAGTGAAGAAGGCTACAAGATCCAACTAACAAGATTTTTATTCTTCAAAAAGACAGATGTCAAGGCTGAAAGGGAAGAAACATTGACTTACAAGGCTACTCAGCAGAGGAGACACAGAGGCAAAACCGAGAAAAAGCAATTCTGGAGGGTTTTTTGGGCCAAAGAGGGCTAGTGCTCTATCGCCAAAGGCAAGGAGCGTTATAACACTCTAGTCAAATCTATGGGGGAGCGCTGGCACTCTGTTAACACTAGGAAAGGGGCGCTAGGGTCTAAAACTCCAAAAAATGTCAAAAAATTCCAAAAAATGAAATTCAAATTCGACAATTATGTTGAGTATGATAGGGTAAGGAGCTAATCAGCTCATGAAACTAATCAAAAGAGGAGTGAACCTGGTCTGAAACAATCAAGGGATAGAACAAGTTCAATGAGGAGAAAAATCCAAACAAGAAGTTTCGATTTGAGGCTATCTCCCCCATGGAGTCGCTGGTTTCTGTTGTAGGAAAATCTCCCTACGGACAGGTAGATCGCCTCTAAGAGCTTGACCCTAAATCTAGACAGAAAATGCTTAACATGGACACTGAATTCCTTTCAAATCCATCTAAACTAATACATGAGAAGGAAGGATGACAGAGGTACCTTTTATCGATGTTTGTCCCCGCACTCTCCGAGTTGCGCTCCAATCCTTTCGCTCCTCGCTGAGTTCTGTGGACAAAACAAGATACGACCACTTCCTACTCTATTTATATTAGCTTGAAAACAGATCTATCAATAAATGATAATTTCATGTGACATTAAACACAAACTAGAAAGAAACAGGCCAAGCATGTCATATTGATGAGAATAATGACGGCAGTACTTACAATCGTAGATGCGAATGTGACAGCTTCGTCACGTCCTCTTCGTCTAACCCTTGCCTGAAAGATCCACAACCTGGATAATAGCAGCTTCACTGATCACTCTCCTTTGGCTGACTGTGAGTTTCCTCCAAGATCATAAGTTTCATATCTTCAATTCTTCCCACTTCCACCATCTTAGAGCCTGTTCCAACACCACTTATGAGATCATAAGTTTGGTGTAATTCTCCTTTTTGCAGTCCCCTTTCACCATTAGAAAGCTTGCTTATATAGCCTTGGAGAGGCTTTAACCACTTGAGATATCCTTGGGGAAGTTGAGGATTTTCCTCCTTTCAATTGAGGATCTACCCTAGGATCATGGCTGGACTAGGGATTCGAATCCAACTGCCTTCCAAGAATGAAAAGATGCTTCCCCCATTCATCTCAACAGCTTAACAACTGCCCAGAATAGGTAGTGCTCCCTCAAAAGGGCCATCAGAGCATTGTAGTGCTCCCTAGTAGGCTTTAGGCAGGCGCCAACGCTCTCAAAATCTATAGTTCTCCCTAAAAAGGGCCAGGGGAGCATTATAATGATCCTTGACAGTGTAAGGGGGAGCATCGACGCTCCGAGATAGTGTAAGGGGGAGCGCTCCTCTCCAAAAACTCAGTTTTTGAGGTGCTTTCAGATGGCAAAAGGTTTGCAATCCTGTTGAATCATTTCTCCTCTTCCAAATCAGATGTTTGAGGTGTTTCAAGTGTCTTTCTCATGTCGTTATAGGCATGATATAGGCATCATGGCAATATTCTTTCTTTGACACCTGCGACACTTGCAACCTTGTGAGAAAAATGCGACACTTGCGACCTTTGTAATGACGACACTTGCGACACTATCAAAGTGAGTAATTTTGATGTGTAACACTCCTACTTCTCCTTTTCTTCTTCATGGCTCTCCCAAGGGTCAAATTCATAATCATCATAAGCAGGACCCGTGGGAAAGATTTTCTCTTAGATATTCTACTCAGCGTCTTCTGCAGGCCCAAGATGGATGATTTCCTCATAATATTTTTCTTCAATGAATAGAGGATGAGACTCTGCAATATGTTCTTGAAAATTATGCATATCCAACTTAAAATCTAATTCATAGCTATCATATACAGGCTGGATGCTCCCCAGGTTAGCAAATTGTGATGCAGGGCATTGTTTCTCCTCATCTGAATAATCATCAAAGATTGAAACAAAAGGAACATCAGGAGTAGAATGCAAGGCCTCTACAACAATGAAATCTTCATCATCATCCTCAGTAGAGCTTCCAAGAACATCTACTTCAAGGACTGGAAAATCCTCTACACTTTCCTTAAATTTGAACCTTTCTATCTCGGCAGAGAGTGATTTTACCATCTCCATCAGCCTACCCAAAGAATATCCTTCCTCCTCATGGTCCTCATTAGACATAGCTATGTCTTGATCATGGTCTTCATATTCCTCACAACAGTTATGAAAAATAAACTCATAGGAATAAAACTTTCGACAATGCCTATTGAAAACTGAATGAAATTCTCTCATGGAGGAAATGCTAGTAGGAGGTAAGGAATGATACCACTCACAAGCATATCTTGCTAATGAGATCATGAATAATTTTAATAATACATCCTCATAATGTATCTCCCATGAATGAATGAGTTCATGAAACTTACGAAGATGCTGAGCATGATTGTCCTCTTTACGCTCTCTAAATATGGGCAAATAATCACCCCATTCATCCACAGTAGGGACAAAATTAGGAAAACCAAGAACAATAGAAACATTAAAAGGAGAAAACCTTCGAGCTAGGATTTTTTCCATTTCAGACTAGTGATGTCACCAATCGATTCTTTAACCATGGAGTCGCCAGGTGAATGATACATAGTCTGAGTGTGTTTGGTCTTTGTTCACCATCAAAGACCAGATATGACCGTTTTGTTCTCCCAGGGGGATGTAGCTATAGCCAAAGGCAGCCACACTGAAAAAGTGGAGTCGCCTCAATGGAGTCGCCATAGTGGAGTCACTAGGCGCAAGCACAATCTTCAAAGGTTCTGATATCTAATGCACCTTCAGAATCAAAAGTTAGTTGTCGTTCTACCCAGGGAAAGGTCTCGAATTCGTTCCCCATAAACGATGCCAGAAATTTTAGCACTAGAAGTCACCTCCACATTGCATTGGAGGTAAGCCCAGTACCCATCATATTTTTATGTCACAATGAATAATTTTAAAGAGGTCAAATGGGCGCAGACTCAAGACAGTATCGTTTTAACTTAGAAAATAAGGACTAGCATGCAAAAATAGGTGAGGTCTTAATTCAAATTCATTCAGTAAGTTGAGCTTAAGTGTGAGCAGAGGGAATACTTAGTGAGAACGATGAACGAGATTGATATGAGCATCAGGCCTTCCAACAACTCGGAGAAGACGAACTCAGACTCAAGATCACTCTTAAGCTTAAGTTCAGACACTGAAACATGTTCAAACAACACAGTCGCAACAACACCATAATCAAACCTACACCACGATGTGAATATGACAACTCGACTGGATCATCCATGCCCAATCCATTTAGTGTAAGAGGGAAAAGACAACACAGGAAACTGATTAAAAATGGTCGTGATGCCACTGTGATCAAACCTACATGACAACAACATAACTACCCTTGACTGGATCATCCATGCCCGAGTGTTCTAACATAGTTGTTACAGAGAAATGGAAAGGAAGTTGAATTTCATTAAAAAATAAGTCTCAAATACAGATACATAACCAAAAGAACTAGAGCTTCATCAAAAGTTTACAATGCGGGAGCCTAGATCAACCATCGACCATTACAAAATATCAAAATGACTCCTATATACTCAAAAAATATTCTCCACTACCAACAGAGGCGTGCTCGAGCTTCTCGTCCAATGCCATATGTTTCTGTCTTCTCGGTCAGACTATGCATGCCTTCCCTTGTCATAAGCAAGCTCTTATTTTCCAGTCCTTTCTAGCTTTCAATTTATGCGATGAGACAAGGTTTCAGCTGCCACCTCACTTCATTAACTTCCTTTTCTCTGGATTGAAACATGGCTTAATGCCTAGGGGGTGTCCACACGCTGCTCTCGGATAGGACGCTATATAAACAGGCGATTGTGGGGTTGCTCAAAGGTGGTTTGGATTCACACTACTTTTGAGCCCACAATCCACCACCTTTTGCCACGTATTACTTTTTCCAAACCAAGGCTTCAATTGCAGGACCGCTCAAGAAAATTATCGCCCGAGCACATCGCGCCCCCACAATGGACTGTGGCCATCGATCTTGTGATATTGAGCAAGGATTTACGATCATCTACTCAAATCTTCCCTCTTCAGATCAATGGATCAGATCTTTCCTTTTCGAATTGACGATCGAGGTCTGCTTTGGGACTTCGGGATTCGGCCTTTCTCATCGCGCTATAATTCGTGCAATCTTGAAATCCCAAATACCTGGGGGATGTTAATCTAGAATGCTCCTGGAATCTCCACCGCTGACAAAATTCAACCTATCTGTGTCTATTTTAAGCCCGAAATGAGTTTCTCTGCACGCTGCGCTCGAACGCTTCCTGTGCAGACCACGAACTTGGACGATCTACTGCCCTTGACAACTATATGTGATAATACGCTGCGTATTTTATGTTTTCCTTTTCCTGTTTCTCTACTTCCAGCCGATATTTGTACATGAATTTCTCATTGAATACCACATGTCTACTCCTAATGATTTTCTAAATACAAGGATGAAATATGTACCTTTTGTAAGCTTGGAAGTTGGTGTAGATCAAATTATTGTTCCATCTAGAATATCCATGTTATAGGATCTTTACCATAAAAATTGCTCATATCTATCTTTAGAATGAAGTAGTTCGTTAGTGCCAAATTGAAGCCTTGATAATGTGGATCTTAGAGTAATGAATGATCATGATTTTGAGATTCAGAATTTGTGCTCTCTAAAAATGAAAAAATACTCCCCATATGTGATTAAGTGTCAACAACATTATTCTCCTTATTTTCATGATTTATTTGCATTTTGATACCTCCTTTAGAGGATATATCATCATGCTCTTCCTCCAATATCTACAAGAAGATGAGGTGCTAACATATTTAAAGGGAAATCATTTCATAGGAGCACTCAAAGCACGATTGGAAAAACCAATACGAATCCCTCAACTACCTCAGATCTTATCCAATTGTCCTATGACCATGAAATCCCTCACAAGAAACTTCGAGAAGATTCTGCAAAATAATTTGAGCCTGCCAAAGAAATCAAGTCTAAGCCTATCACACCTAATCTTCCTCAAAAAGCCACTGTTACACCCTCTCCTAAGATTCCTACACATTCTACCAAATATGACATGCCTTCTACATCTACTAAGAAGCCTAATTCTTCCTCTCTTGAACAATCTAATCAATTCCCAGCTATTGAGCAATTGCAAAAATAAAATGCTCAGTTGATCCAATGTCTGACATAATGTGAAACCGTGGATCATCATTTGCACCATGAAAATGTTGTCCTTCAAGCAAAGGTAAATTCTCTTTAGATTTTGGTCGATTAGATGACTACCACAAATCACAGTCTAAGGATGTAGTTGAAGAATTGAGAAAGGCCTAAATCAAAGTGTCTAGGGCATGAGGGAGATGCCTCTAAAGCTAATCTACCCCCTCCTTCATAAGTATAGCTATGTTTGGTAACCCATTTTTGTTGCAGATGGAACTGTAAACTCTTAGGTGTGGGAGAAATGATGACTTTGTGTTTTAAATATTTTTCCTTTGCCCAAATCCCTTTTTGCACATGGAGATTATGTAGTTTATGCTTTTATTTAGCTCTTTTTGAAGGTGTTATCAAGTTTCATCCATAAATTTTCCATGGGTCAACATAAGGTATGTATAACCCTTATTTGTGATGATTTTATGATGGTTTATATTTAATTAAGTACAATCTATTAATATTTCTCGTTTGCTTGAAACAAGTAGAAAACGTGATCCGACCCTCGATATGACCCTCGATCCATCCCTCAGAGCTTAGTGCATTTGTGGGTTTTCATATCAATGGTCTCTTCTTGGCAAATCCAAAACATGGTTTTTGTACCTTCTCGATCTCTTCAGCTATGGAACTCATTACATTTAAATTTGAGCAGTTGCGCCGACCTCTATTTTGAGCGCACAAAGCTATTGTGAAGATGTTGTCTTTTGTCACATTTTAATGCATTTCTATTGTAGGGGAGAGTCGACCCTTTCAATGGTCAGCCTCTCAGCTATGTTTACAAACTCTGTAAGTATTGGGAGCCTCTCAGGCCGAACACACATGATTTTTATATACACAACTATTATCTTGAATTTTGAGGTAAAAACTCAGTTTTGATGTTAATGTGAATGATATGCTAAGTTTGTGACTATATAACAAGTTGGAGTAGTGCCACGACTATCTTGGGGGCCCACCAGTGGTATGGGTATCTTGATTTGATGTATATTTATATATTTTTGTATTTAATTCTCTTATGTGCAGGTTACTTGCTGAAATTGTATTTATCTTCATCTATTGATTATAGGTTACTCGTGATTGTTTATATATAACTGTCCATACTATGATATCTAACGTCTTTTATGCAGGTCATGTTTTATTAATGGATATATGTTCATAGCTATCTAACTATGCAATCATAACTTTCTTTCCCTGTTTTATAAACTGTATATAACTTCACAGATTGGTTATTTATGCAGTGTTTATAACAACTACGTCTACTTCATTAAGTTGGAAATTTTGATTACTTCATGTAGATTTGCATAAATTGTTAACTCTATTTCCAATATCAGAGTGATAGGATAAGAATTGATTCCAAACTTCTTTTGCAAAAGGTTTATAGACTGTATTAATTCTAAGAATATGCATTGATATCTTTGTAATGGCAAAGCTCTCCATAGACTGTCTTATTCATACTCTACATATCTCTGTAGAAATTAGCATCGAGTTGATTCCACTTGAATTATAAGTAGTGTTAAGGTTCCATAGTGACATAATCTTCCATCGTAGACATAACCATTACATTTAAATTTCATCATGATGATGTTTATTTTCAGTCAGTGAGATTAGTTCAATGATAGGGTTTATTTCCTATAAGATAAGAGTAATTATGAGTTTTTGAAGAGATGCTTTAAGAATAGAGTTCATTTTGAAGAATTGCTTTTGAAAGATAACTTGTTTTTATTCAGGGATTTCTTGATTATTCCAGAGTTTCTTTCTTAGAGTAATAACCTCACTATTCATAGTTGTAGATTTCTTTTAAAGAGTTGTTCATTTAGATTAATAAGCTCATTGTTTGTAGTTAATGATTGTTATGTACATTTAAAATAAGGTATATCGTTCAACTAGATTTTAGCTTGTTTAGAATCTTTTAAATCATATTCTATGATAGAATTGTAGACTGCAAATGGAATGTTGATCCTTAGGGTAAACCATTCTCTTGGCTAGTTAATCTTTCTGTTAGTTTTCCTTTCTTCCTTGACTCATACTGTGTCACAAATCTAAGTATACTTACCCTGGTCGATAATTTAATTGAAGGAAATTATGACATATAGTTTACCCATCAATCCACTACCAACAAGCCCATGAGAGATAAAAAGAAGATGACCATCATGCCCGACGGAGCCATCACCTTGGGCCATGCCCTAAGAGGCATCGGTGTGATTTGGTCAAGTCCCATAGGAGGGCCTTGGCCTATATAATGTTGATAGTTCTACCCTTCACCAATCTGGACAAAGATTGATGAGCAAGAGGTCGAGATAATTGAAGAATGAAAGCTATATTCACCATTAACCTTTGGGGATTCTCAACTCATTCCAAGACCTGTTTCAGGATAAAATAACAAACCAGATCGATGATTTCACTTACTCAAGAACTATGTAGACATCCAAAACTAGTCCTATTCAAACTTATACCATCTCAATCTAGAATCCTACCAACATAGCAACATCGTTGGCTCAAGGACAAGCCAACTAATAATGTTGGGGGCCTATTGGACCCTAAGGTTTTGAAGAATATTGTGCATGCAACACAAATGAAAACTATGCATGTGGCCATGAAGATACACTATGCGACACCAAGAAGGATCAACATTGGTTCCAACCAAAGGAATATTGAGCATTCTAAACCATTTTTGTACTACACAAAAGGAATCAAGAAGAGACTACACACAGACAAAATCTGAGTGTATCTTCGAGAATCTTTGTAATTGATTTTTATAACTACCCGAATGATCATGGGAAAGGGTATGGATGATTTGGCAAGTTAGTTAGGATTTCCATGCTCCATGAAAGATATGGGGTATGAATGCAAACACGTAAAGCGTGTCCGACATTTTTTCACTCCAAAGACTATAGTAGAGTAGTTGAGGGGAGATAATTCATTGTTGTAATACAAAGTAGACTGGAATAGTAAGAGAGAGTTCCACATCCATGTTATTCATAGTTTTTGCATGAGTCTATAATAGATCTAAAATCTATAAATGAATGACAAAGAAAGAGATTAGAGCACATGGCGCATCTCTATGCTTATGATATTTCATATGAATGAATTTGAAGTTTATGAATGAAATATGAAGTTCTTCCTCTCTACATCCTTTTGTGTAATCGTTTGAATGCATGTGTGTTTACTTTCTTATTCATAGAAATATTTTACTTATCTATGAATGAATGAATGGGTTCATTCTCAAGAGGTTTTCCTATATGTGTTGTCCCTTCACACTCGTCACAAGACTAATGATCTTTGTGATTCTCATGGAGTCTCAATTAAGACCCTCTTTGGTCCTCAACTGAAGATTGAATATGTCGATGCCTTGGGATTTTGTTGGTAAATATTGATTAACCCTGGGTATTTAACCCCCCAATGAATGAATACCCGAGCCAACACACACACACACACACATGAAAGGTGAGAGAGGCTAACAATAAATTGAAGTAGACCTAGTCCACTACAAATAACCTAACTAAATAATAAACAAACACACATGTGAGGTTCTCTAAATTGGAGTGACACATTTCAAGCTCCAAAGAATGTATTTCTAACAAAAAAGGGTCCAAGGATGAGCACTCCTTAATAAATATCTAACACTCATCCTCAATATCCCTCCAATACTCCAATGCTCCCTCCTAGGCTATGTATTCCTTTGGGTTGATCCCACCTACATAATCACTCCTCAAATAGATCATCCTCAATTTGGGTACAACATTCCATGTAAGCAACCAACTATCCCAATTCCATCTAGGGATAAATACCCTTCTTTAAAATTCCCAACACTCCTCATCCATGGTGATTCATATTCCCAAGAAACCAATCCGATTTTACATGTTCTCATCATATAGAATATTATCATGCCATCTAGGTCTCCAATGATCCAAGGATGTGTGTCACATAAGCATCAAGACAAGGTCTAACCATCTATGAGTAACCTATCTCCAATGTTTATTTTTATCATGGTGTAATCAACATACAATGCACTCCACATCAAATGAAGCACACCCAAGCATGATGTAAACACTTTAAGAGGAACCCCAAAATATAACACTCCTCTTTACACTCTTTACAAATAAAGTGTTGTTGAGGAAAATATATGAATTGATCTTACTCAAGCATTTTCAGACTTTACTTGGCTAAAGTAAAGTAAACGGGAATATCACCCTATGTTTATAGCAGACAAAAATATATATCCTAACTCACTAGTATTAATTACAAGTGCTTAGGCTAGTTTTTTATCAACAAAAATCTTGTTGGACAATTACTTTTTATGTGTTTTTCTGAAAATATCAGTTGCTGAAAATAAATATAATAATAGAAGTAAAGACACCAAGATCATAATCAAGATAGGTGAGACATAAAGAAATCATTTATTTCATTCAAATTCATCAAAGAGTCATTGTCTTTACAAAATTTCACAATAAATCTTGGACCAAAGTCAAACTTAGAAATCCCCAATGGAACATACAAAAAAATCTCTGACAGAAAACCAAAACTGAACTCTAAAAGCTGGATCAACTTTCCACAGATCGCTGCCCACTCAACTCTGCACAATAGTCTATATCAGTCATAAAAACTAATTCAAAAACAGACAAGCCTAAACAGACTATCAAATATAGATCGACACCTTTGAAGAAAAAGTGTCTGAATGATTTGATTCAGCCCTGAATATTGCTTTCTACAATAAGACCTTGGTATCACAAAAGAGAATTAGGCTATGATGAAGATATGAATGAATGAAAGCTAAACTATCTCAACATGAATTCAAAGAGAAAACCTTAGCATGCTTTGTGCTTATATCCTACTTTGTTCCTCCCCTTAGTTCATCTTTTAACAATTTAGAATTGGTTAGAGTAGTTGAACTAACTTATTAGTTAAGCTAACATAGGACCTGTTGATGGGCCTTAAATCCCTTCTTAAACAGTAGGAACCAAACCTACCACCGAGGCCCAATTAGACTGTTACACATTATTTTCGTCATCCCTATGACCATTAATGATGTAAACCTATATGTTGCCTTCAGAACGGTCAATGGCCTGAGTTCTTGAAGAAAGAAGGGAGAAGAACTTTTCTGAGAGAAGAAGTTGCATTCCCCTTTGGAAAAACCCTATTAAAAAGGAAGTTTGCAGGCTGCATTATATCTAGGGTGCGAGAACGCCTGATTCTCGCAGGTTGCACCATAGCTAGGTTGCGAGATGTTCGCAGGTTGCTCTATAGGTAGGGTGCAAGAATGCTTACACGTGGGAAAAATGAGCATTTTCTCAGATCTTCTAGAAGGAGAAACTTCCATGGTGAGGTGGCATCCGAATGGTTTGGATATTACTCACTTTCATGATTTAGTGGGATCATCCTAACCTCCTCACCTTATCCTCTTCAACTTATAAAAGGAGAGGAGCTCTCATGGAGAAGGTTAGCTTTTGGGGATTAGCTAAGTTGGATTTGGCTTGGAATTATTAGTTTGGTTGGAGTGTCTTTGAGTTTTTCCTTTGTCAATATAGATTGTGAATATTATCAAATCTATGCTTTTAGAATTCTTGGAGTGGAAGTGTGTGGGGAATGAAGGACAGCTGGAAGGGACCTTACGACATCAAGGCCATGGTTGTAATCTCTCTTTCACATTTATTATGATACAGTAATATGATTCTTTCCTATAAATCTTGTTGTGTTTTATTGTATGGTTTCTTGATCAGATACATAGGTTTAAATTGAGTTTATGCTATTACTATCACTTTGGTTGGTTGCATTCTTTTGCAGGATCATCATTGTATGAGCGTTGGAATGGAGCTAGGATGGCGATGGTGAGAGGAAGTGGCATTTAAATGGTATGTCACCTATCCCTCTTTAGTTAGTAAATTCAATATCTAAAACTTAAGGAAAGCATCATGTTCTAGTGTGTTTTGTTCTAGATCTAGGTGGATCTAGGGAGATCAGTTAGTGTCTGCACCTACCAATTTATCTGATAACAAAATTGGTGACTCCACTAGGGAATGGATTGTTTCCTAGTTAGTCTAGTTTCCCTTGCTTTGATTGCTTGTTTTTTGGTTTCTGAGTCTGTGGGACATCCATCCAGACTCTTTGGATCTAGAAGTTCACTTAGATTCCCTGTCCTTTTTCAAAATTTTCTTTGATTACAGACATTCTCGCACTGTACCTCTCTATGGCCTGCAAGAATCATTGATGTTCACACCCTACTATTAGATCTAGTGAGAACTTCTCACACCCTACCAATGTCTATCCTACAAGAATACCTAATTCTCGCACTGTACTTCACTACTAGGCTATGAACTTGTTTGTAAATTTTTTGGATTGGGTCTTGTCATCTTTTGATGACCCAGTTTTTCTTTGATTAGCTGGATTGAGCTTTTGGACCCTGTATTGATCTGTTTATAGTCTGCTTGACATTCTTTGAGTTGCTTTTAGCCATATTTTCTTTGTTTGGTTTTGAAGGATTAGTCTCTTTCTTTGAGTGTCTTTCAATTCCAAAGCCTGTGTTTTCTTTAGGATTGTTTAGGGAAAAATCGGATTTCTTCTGAATAGTTCACTTTAAAAGAAAACTTTTAGTTTGGGTTTCTTTGTTTTAAGAAAGTTCATTGTTGCTTTTAGTGAAATTTTTGAAACAAAAAGATTTAATTTCTTGCTTTATATTAGATTGGGGGCATCCTTGCATTTGAAGTAGTGAAATTGCATGATTCTTGGCATTTTTTGGTCTTAAATTCTGAAAATTTTCCCCCCTCATGGCCATGAACCATGAATTGGTGTACAGTACCTTTTTCTCATTTCTTGAGAATCTTTATATTGATGAGTTTAATAAATTTTGGGACAACGTACATATGGGAATGATAAAAATTTTCTCCTTCTCGTAGCATAGCTTTCATCAAAATGAAAATATTGCATCCTCATCTCTTTGCATAATTTTCGAGTCGGTCAAAACACCATATTGTCCACGCCATTTTCCTCTTGAGTAACAACAACCATAAAATAAAGCACTTATAAAAACTGATTAGACATTTTTTATACTTTCTGGTAGCAAACCTACATTAGATTAGTTATAGGGCTTTAGAATAGGTGTGAAAGATAACTTTCCAAAGTTGCAAACAAACATAGAATCTTGAGTTAGGGAGCGGTCAAATCCACTTATTACATTTTGTCCTGGGAAACCCTTCTAACACAAAGGTCAATCACGAGGTCACATTGAGACTATCAGAGTTACTCGCTCTGCTTTGTTGGTCTTGGTGTAGAGGTTACGCGTATTATGGGGGTCACTTGAGAGGTATACCCACTATGATGAGAGGAAGCCTTTCAAGTTGATTTTGGGCTAGATACCCTGCCCTTGTGTGTGGATCGGATTGTCGACTATTTCCCCAAGCATCATTTTAGTGATTGGTAACCTTAGTGGCCTATCTCTTTAGGGTATTTACACAAGGTGACTATTGAGGGGCAAGTCTTCATGGTACCTGGAATCGACGTTGGCCAAAATCACTCGGGCTCCTTGGAGGGTATACCCACATTTATGTGTGGGAGCCCCTTCTTACTTTCTCCCACTCTATCTTAGCCCATGTCAACGTAAATTTTCCACCCACTCTATCTCAGCCCCTTCTTACTTTGTTCCCACGACATTGGATTTCATCACTAACTAGTGTGCTCATTGTGAGAAGGTTTTGTTTGCTTGCTTGCTTACTAGATTTTTAGCGTGTGTTGTTTGTTCTCCCTAGTGGACTCTAGATTGGATTTTTGTTTTTAATGGCATCAATTCCTGAAATGACCAATGAAGGAACCTCTACTCCAGGGGAACCTTTTTTTTTTTTCCTTCTTACGAAAACATTGGTCCTCCTCACATCTCTACTTTGAGCCTTCTAGGTCTCACAATTGGATTACCAGTGTGGTTGTTTTCCACTCAGGTAATCCCAAATGCAGTAAGTTCTTCGGTCGTAAGCACTTCCCCCCAAGAACATCAACCTCATGTTGATCCTTCATTGTCGTCACTAGTAAGATCTTCTTCACCTTCTTCACTTGCAAGGTCTTCTTCCATTTCATCTTCTTCGCCGAGTGAAAGATCTCAAGTTGGTAACTTGGTGGATAATAAGAAGAAAAAATGAAAGAATAAGAAGAAGAAAAATAAGCAAGGATCCAAACTTCCAACCACTGTCAAACATATTGGAAAACAACCAGTTACTGTTGATCTTACTGGGAGTGTTGATGATGTCAAGATCACTCAAACAACCCATAAGCCCAAGTACCCTTGCAGGCTTTGTAAGGGTATCCATATTCTTAAGGATTTCCCTGGCCTATCCAAGGTTATAGAAGCATGGTCTACACATCCTCACCAACCCATGTCGTTAGCCTCTAAAAAACATGTTGATGACCTCCCGTCAACTAGTCAAGATACCATTGAGAAGAAGAAAAGTAGAGTCAAGTTCTCGTGTATGCTATGCAAAGGGAGTCATCTAACTCACATTTTCCCTCATATGGAAGAAGCCTCCAAATTACTAGGAGACATGACTATTTCACAACCTCAACTTCCAATGGCTTACCATAAGCTTTCTCTCAACCCTCCAATAGTTGATGGAATGATCACTCCAGTCCCTTCACCGATCAATCTGGTTGATCATGTCGTCAATCTGGTCACATCCTTAGTTGAACCAGTTAACAAAGTGGTTGATCCGATACCATCCTCGGTCAATCCCACTCTCCCCTCAGAGAGTTAAACTAAATCAGTCAATCCGATCCCATCCTCGGTCGATCCCAATCTCCTATTAGAGAGTGTCACCCAAGTGGTCGATCCATTTCCATCTGTCGACCCCATTCTCTCCTTGGAGAATGAAACTCAAGTGGTCAATTTGATCTCTCCATCGGTCGATCCTACTCTCCCGCTAGAGAGTAAACCCGATACTGCCCACATTTTTCTCGTTGATACATAATCTCCCATGCCGAGGGGTATTCCTCCTTCTCACGTAGAAACCCCTCCAAGTAATGAGGCCATCCATTTTTATTAAGGTGTGCTAACTTGACCTCGTCTTCCCTCTCACATTCCTTTCCAGATTACAGTACATGTTTGTGGTTGAGATGTTCCTCGGACACTAATAGATGAAGGTGCATCCATTAGTATTTTGTCCTCTTTTGCTTGGCAAGCTTTGGGTTATCCTCCACTTGCACTGGTTACACAGAATCTGTTAGCTTTTAACAGAAGAACCAGTCAAACTTTAGGGACCCTTCCTCAGTTTCCTATAACTTTGGAAGCGAAAAATGTCTTCATTGATGTCATTGTAGTCCAAGACCCCTTGGATTTTTCTTTACTTCTTGGGCAGGATTATGTCTATGCCATGAAATATATTATGTCTACTCTTTTTCGTGTGATATCTTTCCCTCGCGATGGATGAGTTGTGACTGTTGATCAACTTTCATTCATTGACCCCACTTGGATTTCCTCCCTAAATGGTTCTTATATGCAGATGGTATCGCCCCCGCCACAGGTCAATTATGTAGTGTTGTCGCCCATGGTTTCAACTTCTGATGACTTAGATCCAGTCGTTGACATGGTGTTCTCTTTGATAGGGTTGTTAGAGAATGATCTCTTTACTCCTATCACGACCCTCTACATGGTGTCCTTCCAGAGTGTGTTTCTTCCTTCTAGTGAAGACCTCTTGGAAGCCATGACCGAGTTTTGTCCCTTGACATGGTGTCATTCCTGAGCATTTTCCTCTTGGAATCCATGATCAAGAAGAGAGACTCTGAGGCTGGTTTTTTGCATCTCTAAGGCAACCTCATTAAAAAATGAAATAAAGGTATATGAGCACATTTTTCTCATTGCAAGCTCATTGAAAAATGAAACCAGATTTGAGTATGGTTTTTTGATTTCAAGCTCTTAAAAAAATGAAACCACTTACAAGGATAATTTTTTCATCTCTGTGGAAACCTCGTTAAAAAATGAAACAGAGGTTATGAGCATAGTTCTTGTTTCTATGTCAAGCTCGTTAAAAAATGAAATAGTTTCCCCCTCTTTGTTTGAGTCAAGTCCTTCGTCTAGTATTTGAAGCTTCATTTCCTCTGCCTTTGTTGTTGGATGAAACGAAGCTTAGGGGGAAATACTTCTAGCCTTTGGACTTCATGCTGAAGTAGAGCTGCTAGTTTCTTAAGCTAGGGGCTAAGTACCAAACATCCATGTGTTATGCATTGGGAAGTCCAAGGATAGTTTTCTATGGTTCAAGCTTGTGTAAAAATGAAACCACTTACCTCAAGCATAGTTTCCTCTGGTTCAAGCTTGTGTAAAAATGAAACCAGGTCCAAGCATAGTTTTGTTTTGTTTTAAAGCTTGCGTAAAAATAAAAACAATCCTGAGCTTAGTCTTTGTTCTTTCTCATGCTCGTAAATACATGAGAATAAGTTACCGAGCTTAGTCTTTTTTCTTTCTCATGCTCGTAAATCAATGAGAATGTAACCAAGTATAATTTTATCACTTTTTTGGACTTGTAAAGGTTATACAAAAAAGGAACCCCCTGGAGTTCCCTTTAAGCTCTTTTCAGACTCTCTAAACATGAAAAGATTGTCGAGCGACCTTGTTCTTTTCATGCTTGTTAAAGTATTTGAAGAAAACGTCTATTGAGTGATAATTTATCTCTATTTTGGTCTCATCAGACTAATTTATGAAAAAGGAACTGAGAGAGTTTTCTTTAAGTGTTTTTTAGACTCTCTAAACATGAAAAACCCCTAAGTTTTCTTTATTTGGACTCATTAAACAAACATTGAAAGGCCCATATGGGACTAGAGTTTACTTTAAGTGTTTTTCAGACTCTCAAAACATGAAAAACCCCCGAGTTTTCTATCTTTGGATTCGTTAAACAAACATCAAAAGGCCCATATGGGACCGAACCACTCCTTCCTAGGGTTCATTAAACATACTCTGAGGGACTCGTCTAAAGGATGAGCTTAAATTGACAAGCATATGTTATCCTCCTCAAGCTTGCATAAAAATAAAGAGGTACTTGCCAAAAATGGTGGGGGAAAAATTGGGAAAGAAATGTGTCTAAACCTATATTCTATGGAAGAGTCACTTTTGAACATGACACCCTTTCACTCGCTTTGTGTCTAGGTTGGAAAATCCACTTGTCTCTTGAGTCATTTCTTCCAAGACAGTTGTCATGTCGTCAATATGTTCAAAGAGAATTTAAACCCAGAAATCTTTCTATTGCATCGGTCATTTATGCAGTCCTTAAGACTTCTATTGCATCGGCCATCCCTGAGTCAGTCCTAAATTACTTGTTACTCTGATCTACCTCAAATCTTGTTACCTATTTCATGTCATTGATGTGGGATACATTAAGGCCCTCCTGTGACGAGTTTCTTCCTATTGACATCAACTCATTATCTAGGAATCAGGCTTAGAAACTAATTGGTACCTTCGAACTTTCATGCCTCAATGGTAGGTTTCTTCGCTTTCAACAGTGGGTTTTCATTATTGACCCCTGATCGGGAGATTCTGCCGAGTGTTCGACTTCAGCTCATTAATTCACATTCATTGGATTGTACCACTATACCTTGGTATTCATTGACATTAATGGTGATTTCCCTTGCACTTGTTAACAGTTCTCATCATTGACCGGTAAGCAAGTGGTTTCTACCATGTTCGACTTCAGCGCATGTATTCACATGGTTAGATTCATACTATAGAGTGGTGGAGATGAAGACCCTGAATCTTTTCTCATGGATTTAGGTTGTGTTGGAGTATATTCAGTTTGTACTGTTGCATAGATCCATAGTGTATGTCTAGTGGCTATGTTCAAATTTGAGTCTTTAACACATAGATCCACAATGTATTTTTGGTGGCTATGTTCATATTTGAGTCATATTGGCATCGATCCACAGTGTATGTTTGGTGGCCATGACTTGTCTTACTTGACATGGATCTTCACATGTCGGCATTTATGATTTGGGTCATTTGTATTCTAAGTATGGGAATGCCTACCTCAGTGATGATATATTATTGTATTGTATTTCCTTGTTTGTTGGTAGGTTTCCGACTGACTGTTCCTTGTTCCCTACACACACTCGACAAAGTATATCAGCTATCACTCTGTTCTAACTTCATACTTTGGGGGGCTCTTTGCTACACATTATTTTCTTCATCCCTATGACCACTAATGATGTAAACCTAACTATTTCCTTCAGAAGGGTCAGTGGCCTGAGTTCCTGAAGAAAGAAGGGAGAAGAACTTTTCTGAGAGAAGAAGTTGCATTCCCCTTTGGAAAAACCCTATTAAAATGGAAGTTTGCAGCCTGCATTATAGCTAGGGTGTGAGAATGCCTAATTCTCATAGGTTGTGCCATAGATGGGTTGCGAGATGTTCACAGGTTTCTCTATAGGCAGGGTGCAAGAATGCTTACACGTGGGAAAAACGAGCATTTTCTCGGATCTTATAGAAGGAGAAACTTCCATGGTGAGGTGGCATCTGAATGGTTTGGATCTTACTCACTTTCATGATTTAGTGGGATCATCCTAACCTCCTCACCTTATCCTCTTCAACTTATAAAAGGAGAGGAGCTCTCATGGAGAAGGTTAGCTTTTGGGGATTAGCTAAGTTGGATTTGGCTTGGAATTATTAGTTTGGTTGGAGTGTATTTGAGTTTTTCCTTTGTCAAGATAGATTATGAATATTATCAGATCTATTCTTTTAGAATTCTTGGAGTGGAAGTGTGTGGGGAACGAAGGACAGTTGGAAGGGAACTTACGACATCAAGGCCATGGTTGTAATCTCTCTTTCACATTTAGTATGATACAGTAATATGATTCTTTCCCATAAAGCTTGTTGTGTTTTATTGTATGATTCCTTGATCACATACATAGGTTTCTATTGAGTTTATTCTATTACTATCACTTTGGTTGGTTGCGTTCTTTTGCAGGATCATCATTGTATGAGTGTTGGAATGGAGCAAGGATGGCGATGGCGAGAGGAAGTGGTGTTTAAATGGTATGTCACCTATCCCTCTTTAGTTAGTAAATTCAATATCTAAAACTTAAGGAAAGCATCATGTTCTTGTTTGTTTTGTTCTAGATCTATTTGGATCTAGGGAGATCAGTTAGTGTTCGCACCTACCGATTTATCTGATAACATAGACTTTGCAGTGTTTTTGATTCAAATGGTTCTCCAGATATCACGATCTGACCAATCTAATTGATGGGCTTTATGTTTTCTTGTGAAGGCATCTCCTTCAGTTGGGAATTTCTCTTTTGGTATTTTCTCTTTAGTTAGGATAAACGTGAGGAAAAACTGGTATAAACCAACTTGACCACACATCGATATGGAATTCTAATGACTGGGCAAGGTTGGGCTTGGGATAACCCACACTCCAACATGCACACAACAATATTTTACCACAGGTCTAGTAATAATACATTAACCGTGTGATCACTCGATCGCTAACGAAGAATTTAACCTAAACTATCCAAGAAACAAGATGAGAGAAAATTCAACTACTACAGAAGAGGCCGACCTTAGGATAATCCGCTGCTCAAACATGCAAATGATAATCCTAGACCACATGCCTAGTAATAATACATTAACCATGTAAGCATCCAATTACTATTTGAGAATACTAATTATTATAAGAAAACACATATATGATAAGATCAATAGCAAGAAAAATAATTCATCTACCATAATCCTTCATCATATACGCACACAATGATTCATCATTTCCATCATTAGAGAAAAGAACAACAAAGAAATTGCACCAGATAACTTGACAATATATTCGATTGATATTACTTGTTACATATGCTCATGAACCAAATAGGAAACATTTCTTCTCCAGGCTCAATTACACATGCATATGATGAAAACAACTTCATCTCTGGTCTAGAAGGACTCCTTACTTCATAGCAGCTCCAAAATAATTCTTAACAACTAGAAAGAAAAGAGTTATTGCAACAAACCATCGACCCTTATTAATCGGTCTATGAATTTATTTATAATCTAAATTTCTAACTAAATTTAATGGCTAAGTGAAGTTCAAGCAACACAAAATCACCACGTGGCGTCTTCTTTCAACAGCTTCCTGAATGGTCAACTCAAGATATCTTCTTGAAAGGATGGTTCTTCTCATATTCAAAACAACTAACAAACAGTGCTTCTCAGGTTTGGGTTCATGGGAATATATGCTAATTCATCGGAGTCACATACATTCCTATGATATCTGTTGCATGCACTCGGTACTTGACAAAACTGGAGTTCAGCCGTTGTAGCGTCGCTCGGGCCCTGATCGGATGCTCGAAAAATTGTTGCACTTGCCCTGGATTTGCATCGACCACCTTTGTGAGTTATTCGGTCCATAGTGATCCTTGTTCAACATGCTAATTGACTATTTTTCTCATGTCAGAGAAGTTGTTGGGGATGCTAGACCGACATTCCCCATCACTTCAATGATTCATTATCAACATTTCTTTCAGTTCTTCGATGGAGTTGTAGGGCAGACTTTAGTCGGTGATCGGGAAGTTTCTCCCTATAGTCAAAAAAAAAGTAGTTTAGCGATTAATCAACCTATGATCTGACATAAATAAATCAAAAGATCAACACATACCTATGCAAATTGCTAGTCTCAGTCATTTTTAATACTTATGTGATCTCGAACGCATCCTTGGAGCGATCTGCAAAGCCGCCGACCCTCTTTAGTTTTAATGAACATAACAACATGTTATAGTGTGGCTAATCAAGTATGATAGACATGCATGTACGAATTATCACAATACTTACTTGACCTTTTGAATCATCAAGAAAGGGCGTCGAGGAAACATTATGCACGTGTGTTCTCCCAAGGGGTTGGATATTGTACAAAGAAAGTTGTTAAATACTTCCAGAACCCATACCATCAAGTGTACCAAGAATCATTCATCAATAACAGAGGGTCATAAGTTCAAAAGGATCGAAAGGATCACACCACACATTTTCCTGCAACCCCGATCGACGACGCTTTCATGTTCTAGATCTCATCCGTTGATTAGCTCCGGTGTGTTGAATTTTCAAACATCATGTCGTGAGGCATGGATATTATGTTAGCCAACCTAGCGTCACTCTTTGATTTCCATATAAATTCCAGGAGATTTTCGATCAATCCTTCTCATATGTCGATCTCATATTCTCTGGAAATCTGTTTTGGTAAATTTGTCTTGGCAACGTCTACTTGACTGACTCCTTACTGTCTATGGACACTTTTATTTTCTTATGCTGTTGCAGTTATGGGATCTCCTTCAAGCATGGGACAAGGTCTATGAGGTAGCCGAAGTGAAAGATCTCACCCTTAGCACACCTAAGATTCCTTTTTGTGGATTTCAAGAGGTACAACTATCGGCCCGAAGGTAGCATCATCATCCAAGGATGAGCTTGGGGTGGTTGCAGATACGCTCGGGAGAAATACGATGGAGGTTGCATCTTCTCCAGGAATGAAATCATGGAGAAGAGGAAGGCCAAAAAAGAAAAATCGAGAAGGAGAGGGGTACTGCCCCAAGGCCAAACTGAAGGTACATCCAGCCTGCAAGGAATCTATAATGCTCACCAATCATTTGAAGTTGGTTGAGACAACTAACAAAGGAGGCAAGAGAAGAAAGGGGAGGTCAAAAGTGTTGGGTTCTTCCTTCAAAAATTCCACTCAACAACTAGAGCAGGCTCAAATTGAAATAGCCGAGCTCTACCACGAAAATAGGGAACTGCGACGTCAGTTCATGGGGAAAACCTAGGGGATATCGCCACCCCAAGGTCACAGGGGAAGCATCATCTGGTTGCAGAGACAACTTTGAGAGGAACAAGACACAATCATGGAACTATGTGACACGCAGCGGATGGCGATGACAATGGAGCATAAGTCACCACAAAGTGTGAAAGACAAACTGAGACAGGACCACCGCATAGGTGATGCATAGTTAGCGAGTTCTTGCTCCACGTTTCGGGAGTGTGGATTAACACCTCTTTTCCTTTCTTTGTAAAATTTTGTAATATTACGGCGACCGGGTCGGTTAGTCGAATCGTCGAAGTTTATTTATTCAAATGTAAACCGATCCTGGCAGAGGGTTTTCCATTTTGATTGTATATATAAAAGAAAAGTTTTAAAGTATTACTGTGAATCAGACATGTATTCTTCTTTAAAAAAAATTGCGCAAAAGAATACTAGATCTTCTCTCTTTTTTCATCATGGTTATCATGTCATGAGTTTGTTAATGCTTTTCTCTGCAAAACTTTGACATCAACTTCGTTTATTGAAAATATTTAATCATGTGGATAAAAATCATGTTTGAAAGACTAGAGGCAACAACTGTTGGTATCGAGAGTCATTGGAGTGATTATTATGTCAGGGAAACACTTAGTTCCCTTTTCCCAATACCAAAATTATTCTGGGGTTCGACGGTTGGCTGTGTTGCTTTTATTTCTCAAATGATTTCATCACCTTAATCTTCTACTGACGTCAATCGTCATAAGTGAGTCAGGAGAAATCTGGGACACTACCTCCTTAAGAAATCTGTCGAGGTCGATTCAATCGATCGTCAGCGATATCTATGCCCAGGATATTCATAGGGTGAGGAAAGTCTTGAATCCGCTGATGCCGATGAAAATGGCGCTCGGTTGTTTTTTTGACTTCTCAGGGGATTTTAGTTACTTTAAACTTTTTTCGATGATGAAACACCCCAAGCAGTTTAGGGAAACTTTTAGATTGTTGATTCTTTTAATCGAGGTTAGTCTCTTTTAAATTTAATAATATTTCTCACATGCCCCAGTAGACGTTTTAACAATCAAAACATGAAAACATAAAAGTTAAGCATGGGTGGCATTTTCATACTAAAGTAGAAACAAACAGTGCAAGGACCAAGTGGTACCCAAAAAGGTAGAAAATAAGCCCATACATTTTAGGGTGTGTTGAGAACTCAAAAAATGGTGATTCACTGGGCAAAAGTAGATTTTTTGTTCCTCCTCCATAGCTTGGCTGATACGGAAGCTGATGGCGAACTTGACTGGTTTTAAATTAGAGCTCCCTTTTACCAGTGCATTTGAAATTCTTCAGTTAATGCTTCCGGGTGTGCCTATGGGGTTTCTTAACCTCAATTCCTCACTCATTTCCCATACCCTAACTTATGTCCCGTTTTATTTTGAAAAAATATTTGGTAAAGTATTCACTGGCGTTAAGCCTTTAATTACCTTTAATCACTTCCTATGGTGCTGCTCCACTGCCAATGAGCATCTATAGCCCCGATAGAGTCACCCCAACATCAAATACATTGCTCCACTTCCAGTGAGCATCCATAGCCCTGGAGGAGATATGTGCATACCCTCTCCTACTATTCACTCAATCTATACAATCAACCTTTATTTTCGACGAGATGCCTGGAACGAGTGAGAGCAGATGATGTCTGTTTAACTTGCAAAGTGAGGTGGTTAAGGTGATTTCTTTACTAGTTCTGCCTTCGGGGTTTATGTAGTCCTTTCTGGCTTTTCCTTCTTTTCCTTAAGGTTTTACCAACCACTAAGCAGACACTTACAAAATTTTCATAAGTTGTTCAGTTACACAAGTCAGATTAGAGAACTCCTCAAAGCAACCGTGGGTTCCTTGATGCTTCCATTATTGAGTGTGAGCAATGATTTTGGAACAAAGATCACTATATCGCATGACTTGAGATCAACCACTGTCTTGCTGAGAACAACCCTTTAAAAGAATAGGGAACAAACAATTGTAGGAAAGAAAATCAAGCAAAACCATAATTGGAGCATCTGTAACAAAGCTTATGAAACACACATACAAAACAAAAATGAAACTCAAAAGAAGGTTTTTTTTTTTAATTGAAAATGTTGTTTGAGGACTTGGCCACTGATTGCTTCAGGTTCAGGATCATTTGGAGGTGACATCCGTGAAACAACCATGGTTAGGGAGTCAACAAGGATATTCTTCGCTCTGGAGATCATAGTGATGTTAAAAGCTTCAGAATGACCCATCGGCTGATGCACCTTGTGCTGATAATTATTTGAATGTGAGGGGCTGTAATGTACAACATTTTTTACCTGCTTGATAATAATCTCTGGGTCTCCGAAGACCCTCAATTCTTTGACATCTAGGGCTATGGATTTCTTTAACCTTTGTACCAGAGCTTCATACTCGGAAATGGTATTCGTACATTCAAATTCAAGCCTACAGGATAAAAATTGACGTTTATCTCTTGGATTAATAAGGATACATCCTACCCCAAATCTTTCCTTTGATTTAGATCCATCAATGAACATAATATAGATCTATGAGCAGGCACTATCCATTCCTTCCTCCTCGTCACCTTGCTTCTTTCTTATCTTTTGTCCGAGGTTTACATTCCTTGGATTCTCTAGGGTCCCGATATTCACAGTTTCATGGAGGGGACAAGAGCTGCCAGCATTTACACTTCTAGGACCTTTGAATCGTTCCTTTAGATCAAACAGATCTTCTAGATTAGCTACCCCTTTTGAGATCATATGGGCCTTTGATCTATCCGTATGCTAGTCTTCCATAGGACCCATTTCCGTTGAGTGCTCTTGGAACTCTTCATCATCAATAGAGAGATCTTTGAAATTGTCCTGATTGGTCAAAAAACTTATGATCTGTTCATACCCTTCGAAGACTTTCCAATTAGAAATGTTATTAGGTATTGATGGCTTGTAGAGAAGTTCTACAGTGAAATGGGAGGCTTCATAATCTTCTAAAGGCGATAGTCTAGAAGCGGTTGTGGCTAGGGAATCGGCAAGGGTGTTCTTTGCTCTGGGGATTGCGGTAATATTGAAATCTTCAAAGCGTTCTATTAACCTATGCACCTCCTACTGGTAGTTCTTAAGATGAGGGGAGTTGCAGTGTATAGTGTTCCTCACTTTTCTAATTATGATTTCTAAGTCTCCGAAAACCTTTAATTCTTTGACATTAAGATCTATGGCTTTCTTTAACCCTTGCACCAAGGCTTCATACTTGGCAGTGTTGTTGGTGCACTCGAATTCTAGCCTACAAGAGAAGAAATGTCATTTCCCCTTTTGATCGATGAGGATGCACCCTTCTCCCGAACCCTCTTGTGACTTGGATCCATCAAAATAAAGGGTCCAAATTTGTGAGCGATGATTTCCACTCCAATCAGTGTTGCTCTCTTCGATCTTTTCTTTCAGAAGACTTAACACTGGGTCTTGACAAAAGAGAGAATCTTCCATCGGCATCGATAATTCTTCTTAAAAGGTCATTTCAGAATTTTGGGTAAGCAGATCATTGGATATGAGGGGAGGGAAGTTCTCGAAGTAGGAGTCATAAGAATAATTACCCAATATGGGGAAATTAGTGGAGGCTAGTTCGTTCAGGGCTTCTAGATCGATGATCGTATGCTTCAGATATCTCTCCCTATCAATTCGGATCATGTTCTTGTATCCTTTCAGTGGTAGCCAAAGGTGTGCCCAGTCCGTACTAAAGTATACATTTATCTTTTTGGACCAATATCAGCTCAATAATAGCCCATATGCCTCAAGGATATCTACTACAATGATATCAATCACCTGCACGAAATTAGGATGTGTCGCTATCCTGATCATCACATCTTTGAGTTCCCCCATAACCTTGACCTGTGTTCTGTCTAGTTGTATAACATGCTTGTCTCTTTTGAGAGGAACAACACCTAGTTTATTACAAATGGCCAAGGGCATGACATTAGAGGATGCTCTGGAATCTACCAGACAATTGTGATGATTCCTATTGAAGACTTCAAACGTTAAAAGGAAAGGAGGCATGAAAGGTCTCTCCTTCTTTCCTTCTGAGCAAGTGTTTATTGTTGGTTTAATTTCCAAATCCGTAGGGGGTAGATTCTTCTCCTAACCATCACTGGTGGCCAGGTTTTCTACCAAACTTAGAGCCTGCAACAAAAGGTCTTTCTACCGAGGGATTCTACATATGCCCATAACTGATATATTATATTTCAGCTTCTTCAAATATTCAACTACGTTATAATCTAGCTTAGGAAATTCCTATGTATGGATGCTTAGAGGATTTTTACTGGGAGCAAAAGGTATTCTCGAGTGATCGGAAGTTAATTTACTTTGTGAGACCTGGGTGGCATCGGTGTCTTTTGGACCAGGTTGACCCTTACTACATGTCTGTACCACTGATATCTCTGCAGGTGTTGCTTAAGGTTTAAACAGATAATTCGAAGACGTGATCACGTCGGGATCCCATATCAACATGGCTGTGTCTTGTGGTGGATCCACCTCTTCCTGATCGAAAATGTTAAAGGTCAAACTGTTGGATGGTTTGGTCAGAGAGACTTCACCCATAAAACAATCAACCATTAAATTCATGGCGTGGACCCACTGATGACATTCCCTTTCTGAGTGGTTCTCTTGGTGATAAGTACATAAAGAATCAGACGTGACATTCCCTAAGTCAATGTTTAGGTTGGCTGGGGGAGGTTCAATTGCTTTGAAAGGATGGTTTCTTTTAAATAAAGGCTTATAGGGCCTTTGGCCTTGGTTTCCCTCACCCACATTTCTTTTCATATCTATAATCTCATTTGATAGTTTCTTGACCATGCGTTGCAGGTCTTCTATATCTCCATTACTCTTATCAGGAGTTGGTTCAGCCAGCTTCCCCGATGGTCTAGTCAAGAGGAGTCCTCTCCTAAGAGGGGGCTGACTTTCTTTTTTCGCTAGAGATGCCTGGCCTTCTTTACACCCTTTCATATGGAACTCTCTCATCTTGGCTTCTTCGAAATTCTCCGCAAGGGTTTTCTTAGCGGCTCTTTTAACAAACATGGAAATAGAGGTTGAAGAGAGCGTTAGCATAGACATCGATTTGCAACTCTTTAGCCGGTTTCACCACGGGCTAAAACTTGTTTAGGATAGTCGTGAATCTTTGATTGAAATCTTTGACCCTTTCCTTTGGGGTCATGGTGGCTGCGAATAATCCGGCCATAAGGGCTCTTGTGGTAGTTTCTTCGACAAATTTTTCTAGGAAATCCTTTTGGAATGTAGTCCAGCTGGTTATGGATCCTACTGGCAAGTTAAAGTACCATGTGGAAGCCTAGTTCTCAAACATGTAGGGGAAAATTCTGCATACCACATATTCATGTTGAACGTTCATAAGACTGATAGTGAGTATGAACTTCTTGATATGATCTTCGGGAAATCTCTAGGTTTCAGGATCATACTTGGGGATAAACTTTTTTGGGTGCCGAGGGATATTGTGTACTTGTCCAGAGATGGCCATGGCATCCCCAGCCAACCAAGGTTGGTTTTCTTGAAGTGGGACTTCTTTCTCCTCCTCATGACCATTATTCTCTTCCATATCTTCAGAGTCAGAGTTAGGCTCTTCCTCTTTCGAAAGGTTATTAGGTTCGGAGATGTCGTCGGCTGGCATCTCGGGTATGAGGTCAAGAGGTTCTTGGATTTCAGTGATCGTGAAGTCTATTAAGTCTTCGACGAAGTGTACAAAAAATTCATCGGGAGTGATGACCACTAGTCAGCTTTGTTTTTTTCTTCAAGGGAGGATAGGGGTGAAGGGAAACGCGTCGATTTGTCGGGCGTAGGCTCTTGTAATCCTTCTAAACTGATTCACTTCCTCGTGAGGGAGGGTGTAAGGTATTTCAGGGTGAAGATATCCTTCCTCGGAGTGGGGTGAGTTATCCACTTCGGGAGTACTCGGTAAAGGTGGGCCGTTAGTTGGATGACTAGCCATGCATGTGGGCCGTTATGAATCTATGGGTTGTTCAAAATGCCATATAACTTACATATTCAACCATTCATTCTCAGGCCCTCCTTCTAGTGACAATTCTATTGATGGGCCTCAAATCCCTTCTTCAACAGTAGGAACCAAACCTACCACCGAGGCCAAATTAGACTCTACATCATTTGTGATTGGAATGGTTCTCTAGATCTCGTGATCCAACCAATTTAATTGATGGGATTTATGTTTTCTTGTGAAGGCATATCCTTCAGTTGGGAATTTCTCTTTTGGTATTTTCTCTTTAGTTAGGATAAACGTGAGGAAAAACCGGTATAAACCAACTTGACCACACAACGATAAGGAAGTCTAATGACTGGGAAAGGCCAGGCTCGGGATGACCCTCACTCCAACATGCAGACAAAAATCGTTTACCACAGGCCTAGTAATAATACATTAACCATGTGAGAACTCGATCACTAGTTGATACTTTAACCTAAACTATCCAAGAAACAAGATGAGAGCAAATTTAACTACTGCAGAAGAGGCTGAGCTTGGGATAACTCGTTGCTCAAACATGCAAACGATAATCCTATACCACAAGCGTAGTAATAATGCATTAACCATGTGAGCATCCAATTACTGTTTGAGAATACTAATTATTAGAAGAAAACACATATATGATAATATCAATAGCAAGAAAAATAATTCATCTACCATAATCCTTCATCATATACCCACACAATGATTCATCATTTCTATCATTAGAGAAAAGAACAACAAAGAAATTGCACCAGATAACTTGACAATATATTCGATAGCTCTTACTTGTTACATCTGCTCATGAACTGAATAGGAAATAGTTCTTCTCCAAGCTCAATTACACATGCATATGATGAAAACAACTTCGTTTCTGGTCCAGAAGGACTCCTTAATTCAACTCCAAAATAATTCTTAACAACTAGAAAGAATAGAGTTCTTGCAACAAACCATCGACCCTTATTAATCGGTCAAGGCCTTTATTTATAATCTAAAGTTCTAACTAAAGTTAACGGCTAAGTGCAGTTCAAGCAACACAAAATCGCCACATGGAGTCTTCTTTCAACAACTTCCTGAATAGTCAACTCAAGATATCTTCTTGAAAGGATGGTTCTTCTCATATTTAGACCAACTAACAAATAGTTATTCATAGGTTCTGGTTCATGGGAATCTATGCTGATTCATTGGAGTCACATGCATTCATCTAATATCTATTGCATGCACTTGGTACTTGACCAAATTGGAGTTTAGCCGGTGTAGCATCGCTCGGGCCCTGATCGGATGTTCGGAAAATTGTTGCACTTTCCCTGGCTTTGCATCGGCCACCTTTTCGAGTTCTTCAGTCCATAGCAAGCCTTGTTCAACATGCAACTTGACTATGTCATTCATGTCAGAGAATTTGTTGGGGATGCTAGACCGACATTCCCCATTGCTTCGGTGATTCAATCTCGGTGTTTCTTTTAGTTCTTTGGCGGAGTCATAGGGAAGACTTTATTCGGTGATCGGGAAGTTTCTCCTTGTAGTCAAAACAAAAGTATTTTAGTGATTAATCAACCTATGATCTGACATAAATAAATCAAAATATCAAAACATACTTGTACAACTTGCTAGTCTCAGTCATTTTTAATACTTACGTGATCTCGAATGCATCCTTGGAACAATCTACTAAGCCGCCACCCCTCTTCAACTATAATGAACATCTCAACATGTTATAGTGTGGCTAATCAAGTACGATAGACATGCATGAATGAATTATCACAGTACTTACTTGACCTTTGGAATCATCAAGAAAGGGTGTCGAGGACACATTATGTGCATGTGTGCTCCCGAGGGGTCAGATATTGTACAGAGAAAGTCGTTAAATAATTCTAGAACCCATGCCATCAAGTGTAGCAAGCGTCATTCATCAATAACAAAGGTTCATAAGTTCAAAAGGATTGAAAGGATCACACTGCACATTTTCCTGCAACCCCGATCGACAACACTTTCATGTTTTGGATCACATCCGTTGATTAGCTCCACCGTGCTGAATTTTCAAACATCATGTCACAAGGAGTGGATATTATGTTAGCTAGCCTAGCATCACTCTTTGATTTACCTATAAATTCCAAGAGCTTTGTGAGCAATCCTTCTCATATGTCGAGCTCATATTCTATGGAAATTTGGTTTGGTAAATTCATCTTGGCGACGTCTAGTTGAGTGAATCCTTACCATCTATGAACACTTTGAGTTTCTTATGCTATTGTAGTTATGGCATCTACTTTAATCATGGGATGAGGTCTACGAGGTAGCCAGAGTGCAATATCTCACCCTCAGCACACTTGGGATTCCTTTCTGTGGGTTTTGAGAGGTACAACTATTGGCCTAGAGGTAGAATCATTGTCCAACGACGAGCTTAGGGTGGTCGCAGAGCTTAGGGTGGTCACAAATATGCCCGGGAGAAATATGGTGGAGGTTGTGCCTTCTCCGAGATTGAAATCACAGAGAAGAGGAAGGCCAAAAAAGAAAAATCAGGAAGGAGAGGGGGACCTCCCCAAGGCTAAACTGAAGGCATGTCCAGCCTGTGAGGAATCTATAATGCTCATCAATCGCTCGAAGTTGGTCGAGATAGTCGATAAAGGAGGCAAGAGAGGAAAGGGGAGGTCAAAAGCATTGGGTTCTTCTGTTGAAAATTCCACTCAGCAACTAGAGCAGGCTCAAATTGCAATAGCCAAGCTCTACCAAGAAAATAGGGAACTGTGACGTCAATTGGCAAAGAAAACCCATGGGATATCGTCGCCCCAAGGTCACGGGGGAAGCGTCATCTGTTTGCAGAGACAACTTCGAGAGGCACAAGACACAATCATGGAACTATGTGACATGAATCAGATGGCAGCGACAATGGAGCATAAGTCACCACAAAGTGTGAAAGAAAAACTGAGACAGGACCACCGCATAGGTGACACATAGTTAGCGGGTTCTTGCTCCACGTTCCAGGAGTGTGGCTTAACACCTCTTTGCCCTTTCTTTGTAAAATTTTGTAATCTTACGGCGACTGGGCCGATTAGTCAAATCGTCGGAGTTTATTTATTCAAATGTAAACCAAGCCTGGCAGAGGGTTTTCCCTTTTGATTGTATATATAAAAGAAAAAGTTTAAAGTATTACTATGAATCAGGCGTGTATTCTTCTTTAAAAAAATTTGTGCAAAAGAATATTATATCTTCTCTCTTTTTCATCATGGTTATCATGTCATGAGTTTGTTAATTCTTTTCTCTGTAAAACTTTGACATTGACTTCATTTATTGAAAATATTTAATCACGTGGATAAAAATCATGTTTGAAAGACTAGAGGCCACAACTGTCGGTATCGAGAGTCATTGGAGTGATTATTACATCAGGGAAACACTTAGTTCCCTGTTCCCAATACCGAACTTATTCCAGGGTTCAGCAATCTGCAATGTTGTTTTTATTTCTCAAAGGATTTTTATCACCTTAATCTTCTACCGATGTCGATCTTCATAAGTGAGTTGGGAGAAATTTGGGTCGTTGCCTCCTTAAGAAATCCGACGAGGCCAATTCAATTGATCGTTGGCAATATCTATGCCCACGCTTATTCGTAGGGTGAGGAGAGTCTTGAATCCACCGACACTGATGAAAACAATGCTCGACTATTTTTTGGACTTCTCGGGCGATTTTAGTTACGTTAAACTTTCTCTGATGTCGAAACACCCCGAGTAGTTTAGGGAAACTTTTAGATTGTTGATTCTTTTAATCGAGGTTAGTCTCTTTTAAATTTAATAAGATTTCTCACATGCCCCAGTAGACTTTTTAACAATCAAAACATGAAAACATAAAAGCTAAGCACGGGTGGTATTTTCATACTGAAGTAGAAACAAATAGTGCAAGGCCCAAGTGGTACCCAAAAATGTAGAAAATTAGCCCAGACGTTTTAGGGTGTGTTGAGTGCTCAACAAGACCTTAACTAACTTTAGTTAAGGAAGG
>ML781724.1:314089-324306 GCA_009831015.1 Picea engelmannii
TAATAGGCATGACCCCCTTGTGACTCCCCTAATGATAACAATCATCACATGATAACATAATCCATTTGTTAAGCAAACACACCCCTTGTGACTCCCTTCAAACATATTTTCCTTTGGCAATTTTAGCTCATAAAACTTTAAAATAATTCAGATTAATACTCATATGTCCAAAATAAAACATGTTGTCCAAAATAAAACATGTTATCCAAAATTCATGTAGTCCACTATCACAAACAATAAATAACACAAGAACTAAAATCCATATTTTCCATTTTGTGAAGCAACCTTCCCTTGGTTTCTGCTGTCATCTCCTGACTCCCCTAAAAATGCCTTGAGTTGGGAAGATAATTTAGGATTTATATCAGTAATCACATGGGAACAATAGTCCCTCAGATGCATCCGTGAGGACACGGATTTTTCAGGGTCATCGAAGGGTGAGGAAGGGGAAGCAACGACCTTTCCTTTATCTAATGCATGATGGGCTTCAGTCTTCAATCTCTTGCTGGCATGGGAAGATTGCACTAGCGAATGGTTAGGGGGAGCTGGGAAAATGGGGTTTAAAGGTGGAGGAGCATGCAAGGATACGTTTGGCCAGCCATGGTGTTGGGAGACAGTTGGGTGGACAATCTCCTGCCACCCATAATTTTCTGGGACATCAGGCTGTAAAGAGACATGAGGAGGCACTAATATACCAGGGCTTGAGGGGCTTGGAAGGGAGGCCTTTCAGGCCTCAGTTGGACTATCCCCTGTCCAATCTGTTAGCACTCTGTAAATTTTGTCCAGCTGAATAGAAAAATGACAAAGGTAACTGTTTCAACCAACTTTAGAGTTTAGGCACTAGCCTGCTCAACTCAAAGAGGGCTCTCTCATGTCACTGGGTATTTCTTTGATGATTAGTGGCTAGATTTGGTTTGTTTTAGGGTTTTCTTGTTGGGTAATTGTAGGAACGGAGATGACATTTGGGCTATGGAGTCTGGAATGAACAATGCATTGTCAGAAACATTGAACTATCAAGAGGAAAAGGCTAATTAAGGCGATGAGTTTGAGTTTGATAGAAAATTTGCATGGCATTAGAGGAAAAGGAAACATATAACCACATCGGATCATATTAAAATGAATTCAAAGTTGGTTTAAGAAGAAATAAACATAGTCTAAATTTCTAAGCCAAGAGCATCTCAGAGATGAATTCTTGGTTTTTATTTCTCCAATTCAGACAGATGGAAATGAAAATGAAATATAATCTTACAAGAAACACATAGTATGAAAGAAAACAAGACTCATGTCACCGCCAGTTAGAACATTTTCATAAACATTCCAAAATCCACTTCTGCATTTATATATTCATTCTAGTACCAAAATTTACAAAAGTATTTCTGCACAGAGGGCAGGTTCCTCCCCCCCTTTTCTTCCTTGAGATAATACACATATATAGAGGAATTACTTGTGGAATTCAAAACACTTAGACTTCCCCATATTTCTTAAAATAGAGATAAGTTACAAAAAAGGAATGATTTATAATAACAATTATCGTATTTTAAAGGGATCGTTATGAACAAGTCTGTTATATCTGGGGCCCCTTTCCTCGATCACCAACTGTCCAAAATTTACTGGAATGTACTTAATCCTACTTGAGGATTCATTTCATCTTGGAAATTTCCTCCTCTAGAGTGATCAACCAAGCGAGTTGATTTTCTCTGATGCTTTCCATTGTCTCAGCTTTGATTTATGTTTTCCGCCATTTTCTCCATTTCCTCTTTGCTACCTGCTTGTAGATTTTGTCTGCGTGTTCATTTATGATGAGATCCCTCATGACAGGGTTTAATCTGACTCCCGACTCTGTTTCAGTTGCAGGCTTGGTATGAAATCTAGTTTCCAATATCTGCGTGACCCATCTTTCTTTCTTACTTATTGACAAGCCTAGCACATTAGTTGAGAACCCCATTGTACCAGACATCGTTTGATGAATGTTATCCATATCTTTCAACCTTGCAGAGGCCATGATTTTGTCACTCTTTAATTCTACAGAATTTAATAAATTGTCCCAGGTCGAGATCGTTTCATTTATGCATGAGATGACGATTTCCCAAAGTAGGATGAATCTATTCATATTTGAAACCGATAGTCCTTGAATTTTAATCATGAATCACTGACATGGTACATTGGTTTGCCACGCTTTATTAATCCATTTCGAATGATGAGCTTTGAGTTAGTTATGTGATGATGTCCTCTTGATATGTCAGATAGGAGGTACCTGAACCAACGACGTGAGGTGATTTGACTAACCATCACCTCACCCATGAGTTATTGATTTGATGCATTAAACCATGTGACATCGAGGCTATGAGAAAGCAGTTTCAGGCAAACTTCTTTTCGCCCTGATGCATGCTTAAGAGTGCCACGTGTCCACTATTAAAATCGCAATGGTTTTCCTTGGTCCACCCCCGTAACATTAAGTTCCATGCAATTTCACCGCTCGATATGTGCCTCGACTGTTGATCTGGATGGGTTTAAGATCAATGTTCTGTAAGGCTCCTTTCTTCTTTATTCCTCCACATTTTTCTGTATTACCGCCATATATGACCCAAATCTCCAACTAACGCCATGTCTCCACTGATTTAGTCACCTTCTAAATTTGCAGCTCGGACTTCAAGCATGGTTGTTATGGGGATAACATAGGCTCCTCATGGGGATGCTATCCTCGCTATGAGGTAGCAAAGAACAGTAGACCACATGCCTGATCCATTGGGCTGCTCCCAAAACATATGTGTGCACTCTACTCCAGCCTGTTATTAATGTTTGCAGAAGACCAAATTCTCCCTACCATTCTTAACTTGATGTTGAACACTAAATATACTGCTAAAAACCGACTGTACATAATACTAGAAATATAAATGAATAATGCTCACTCAACAAGCTTATTTTCATACTCCTATCTACTCTAAAACTGCTGAAATGAATACTCAATCAAGTGATGCTAAAGTGCCAATGCAACCAATCAAGCAACTGGCTTCTCGATTTCTCTCTGACCACATTTTTCTTAAGTATCCAGACAAATGTAGAAGATGACAGATCAAAACACAAGTTGGATCCAAAACTTGAGATTATTAATGAAACAAACTTCTCCTTCACTGAAAACTGTAATAGGATGGCCACAGGATCTTGAAAACCATGAAAAGTGATTTCTTCTTGATGAGAAAAAATAGAAAGACAAGCCTCTTTCATAAGTGTTTGTTGCTCTTTCTTTATTTCTTCAGTTTTGAGAACATTTTCAAATGAAATGGCAACAATAGGTTTGTCTACTTGCCCATGCATCTCCGCAAAAAACATTCATACATTCTTGAACCTCTTCAAATGTGACAACCATATTTTGTGCATCCTCTTGTTCATAAAAAAATTCTGATTTGGTTTCATTAAACTTCGGGAAATTTTCTTGAGGACTATCATTTTGACTTTCAAATGAATGAATGGAAATAAATTCATGTTCATAACCTTCTTGTAAATGTGAAAATCTAACATCATGAACTATTTCATAGTCTAGAGTTCCCATGGATGTATTTTCAAAACCATGATTTTCAAATGAATCAAATAAAGCAATTGCCTCTTCATTATCTTTATGTATTTATGATTGCAAAGTGGCATACACTGTTTTGTTGCTTTCCTGAAACTCTATGTCATTTGTTTGTTCATTGCTTGAAGTTTCCATAGATGCAGTTTCAGAATCATCATCCATGTCTAGGCCACTTAGAATTTGAAGAACCATATCATCCATAGGGGGAGAAAGACAACCTTGAAACTCTTTGTCTTGCTGAAAATCTTGTTGAATATCTTCATCAAGTTCAGGGGAAGAAAAATGACTTTCAACAACAATTTCTTGATCAGCTTCATCTTCAACCAGAGGAGGGGATACTACTTGTTGTTGGGATAAATATTCATAAAGGGATTCTATGATTTCATCATTCATACACTCTTCATTTCCAAAAAACATTTCAAGCTACTTAATGAAATGTTCACAAAATTTACAACAATCTTCAAACACCAAGGATGAAGAATTAGATTCTCCATAATGCTTAAAGAATGTTATGTGGAAATCCTTAAGAGAGTATAAGATGCCTGGTTTTAAACCTTCATACCATAATCTTTCTTTCCCCTCTAAGGTAGCCATAAAAATTTTCATCAAACAATATTCATGAAATTTAATCCCCAACTTAGATATGTGCATGTGAAATATAATCAAGTGCAAGGCAGCATCAATTCCTTTCCCATCTTCGAATTTGGGCGAATAGTTTTGCCAATTTATGTGAGAAATACGATTTGGAAAGCCGGGAATATGAGATCTATTCATTGGAGCATACCTTGCAGATATTGAACTCATCTTTGGACAGTGGAGTCACCAGTGATGTTCTGGAAGCTGGATTCTACATTGAGAGTGGAGTTACCAGTGAAAGTTCAAATTTCTATATTCTTCTACCAGTGGAATCACCTAAGTGTATGTTGCTCTCAGACCTTAGAACTTAACCATGTTGTTCTTCCCAAGGAAAATTTTTCAATTTCGTCCCTGGCAACGATGCCAAAATGTTAGCACTCTGTAAATTTTGTTCGGTTGAATAGACAAACGATAGCGTTAACTGTTTCAACCAACTTTAGAGCTGAGGCATTATCCTACTCTACTCAGAGAGGGCTCTCTCATGTCACTGGGTATTTCTTTGATGATCAGTGGCTAGATTTTCTTTGTTTTAGGGTTTTGTTGTTGGGTAACTGGAGGAATGGAGATGACATTTGGGCTATGGAGTCCGAAATGAACAATGCATTTTCAGAAACATTGAACTATCAAGAGGAAAAGGCTAATTAAGGTGATGAGTATGAGTTTGATAGGAAATTTGCATGGCATTAGAGGAAAAGGAAACATATAACCGCATTAGAGCATATTAAAATGAATTTAGAGTTGGTTTAAGAAGAAATAAACATAGTCCAAATTGCTAAGCCAAGAACATCTCAGAGATGGATTTTGTGTTTTTATTTCTCCAATTCAGACAGATGGAAATGAAAATGAAATACAATCTTACAGGAAACACATACTATGAAAGAAAACAAGACTCATGTCACCGCCAGTTAGAATGTTTTCATAAATAGACCAAAATCTGCTTTTGTATTTATATATTCATTCTAGTCCCAAAATTTACAACAGTCTTCCTGCATAGAGGGAAGGTTCCTCCCCCCCTTTTCTTCCTTGAGATAATACTAATATATAGAGGAATTACTTGTGGAATTCAAAAAGATCAGACTTCCCCATATTTCTAAAAATAGAGATAAGTTACAAAAAAGAAATGATTTATAATAATAGTTATCCTATTTTAAAGGGACCGTTATGAACATGTCTGTTATATATGGGGCCCCTTTCCTTGATCGCCAGCTATCCAAAATTTATTGGAATGTACTTAATCCTAACTGAGGATTCATTTTAGCTTGGCAATTTCCTCCTCTAGAATGCTCAACCAAGCGAGTTGATTTTCTCCAACGCTTTCCATCGTCTCAGCATTGATTTCTATTTTTTGTCGTTTGTTCCATTTCCTCTTTGCTTCCTTCTTTTAGATTTTGTCCATGTGTTCATTTATGATGAGATCCCTCATGAAAGGGTTTAATTTGACTCTTGACTCTGTTTCAGTTGTGGACTCGGTATGAAATTTAGTTTCCAATATCTGCATGACCCATCTTTCTTTATTACTTATTGACAAGCCTGGCACATTAGTTGAGAACCCCATTGTACCAGACATCATTTCATGAACATTATCCATATATTTCGACCTTGCAGATGCCATGATTTTGTCACTCTTTAATTCTATGGAAATTAAGAAATCGGCCCAGGTCGAGATCGTTTCATTTATGCATGAGATGATGATTTCCCAAAGTAGGATGTAGTTATTCATATTTGAAACCGATATTGCTTGAATTTTAATCATGAAGCACTGACATGGTACACTGGTTTTCCACACTTCATCAATCCATTTCAGAACAACATGCAAGACCAAAGACAGGGTGTGCAAGGTTATCATGGACAGCGGTAGCACAGATAATCTCGTTTCAACCGAGATGGTGGAAAAAATGGAGCTGGAGATGATTGATCATCTGAGTCCATACAAAGTTTCATGGATACAAAAGGGACATCAGGTAAATGTTACTAAACAATGTTTAGTTGAATTTAAAATTGGAGGGTACAACAATAAAATACTCTGTGATGTTATTCCTATGGATGTATGTCATTTATTGTTGGGAAGACCATGGCAATATGACAGGAACGTAGTTCATGATGGGAAGATGAATACGTATACTTTGGAGAAGAATGGAAGAACACATATGCTACTTCCAATTAAAGATAAAGAAGTAAAACCTGAACCAAGAAATACTGTACTTCTCATGAGTGGGAATGAACTTCTTACAGAAGTAAAGAATAAGGAAGATCCACAATTCTTTGTGGTCAGGAAACCAAAAATCGTTTTGACCAGCACAAGAGTGGATGATTTGCTGGAAGAAATTCAGAAACTATTGGAAGAGTTCACTGACATAGTGGTAGATGAATTACCTCATTCATTACCACCGATGAGGAGCGTAAGTCACCATATATACCTCATACTAGGAGCTATTTTTTCAAATAAAGCTGCGTACAGGTTGACGCCGCAGGATAACAAAGAGGTTAAAAGGAAGGTACAGGAACTGTTAGATAAAGGACTGGTCAGGGAAAGTTTAAGCCCATGTGCCATTCCAACGGTATTGAGCCCAAAGAAATATGGAGGTTGGAGAAAGTGCACCGATTCCAAAGCCATTAACACGGTAACCATCAGGTACAAGTTTCCATTGCCATGGATGGATGACTTGATGGACTATTTAAGTGGAGCCAAATCTTTTCAAAGGTTGATTTGAAAAGTGAATAGCATCAAATTCACATGAGGGAAGGCAATGAGTGGAAGACAACCTTCAAAACCAACGAAGGGTTGTATGAGTGGTTAGTCATGCCGTTTGGCTTGACGAATGCACTGAGTACCTTCATGAGGTTGATGAATGAAGTCCTAAGGGAATTCATTGGTAAATTTGTCATTGTTTATCTGGATGACATATTGATCTTCAGTAAAACAAAAGCAGAACATCTGAAACATTTAGCTGCAATAATGAAGAAGCTACAGCAGGAGAAGTTGTTGATCAACATGAGGAAATATTCATTTATGAAGACATAACTCATTTACTTGGGATTTGTCATATCGGAGAATGAATTAAAGATGGATCCAAGTAAAGTGGAGGTAATTAAAAATTGGCCATCACTGAGAAATGTTTTCGAGGTGAAAAGTTTTCATGGACTAGCTAGTTTCTATAGGAAATTCATCAGAAATTTCAGTGTGATTAGCGCAGCGATGATGGACACAGTCAGGAAAAGACATAAATCTTTTCATTGGACTGAAGAAGAAAAGAAGAGTTTCAATCTGTTGAATTGAAAAGATCACGGAACAACCGGTTTTGGTGTTACCGGATTTTCAGAAAACATTTCAAGTAAAATATGACACGAGTGGGTTTGCCATAGGAGCGGTCTTGAGTCAGGATGACAGACCAATTGCATATTTTAGCGAGAAGTTGAATGAGGCAAGGGAGAAATACTCCACATATGATAAATAATTCTATGCCATCATACAGGCATTGAAGAAATGGAGACACTATTTGATTCCGAGAGAATTTATTTTATATAGTGATAACCATGCATTGTAATATGTAACTCAATAGGAGAAATTGAATCAGAGGCATGTTAAATGGGTAGAATACATGCAAAATTTTACATTTGTAATTAAATATATTTCGGGTACTGCTAACAAAGTGGTTGATCCTTTGAGCAGGAAATGTTTGTTGTTGCAGGAGTTCAAAGTCAAGACTTTAGGCTTTGATGATCTTAAGGACATGTATGCAACTGATCAGGATTTCAGTGAAGCATATGGAGCAGTTGAGAACCCAGTTCTCAGAGATCAAAGTCAGTGGATAGAGTATGTGATCCAGGATGGGTTGTTGTTCAAAGGCAATCAACTATGCATTCCAAATTGCTCCATGAGGGAGAATTTGTTAAAAGAAAAACACAGCGGTTGGTAGGGCATTTTGGCCACGACAAGACATTTTCAAAGCTAAGTGAAGCATACTTTTGGCCAGCGATGCGGTCGGAAGTCAAGAGGTTTGTCGACAGATGTAGAATTTGCCAGCATTCAAAGGGAAAGAAGCAGAATGCGGGATTCTATCAACCATTACCCATACCCGAGAGGCCGTGGGATGAAATCAGCATGGATTTCATATTGGGATTGCCTAGGATGCAAAGAGGACATGATTTGATCTGTGTGGTGGTTGACAGGTTTTCCAAAATGGCACATTTTATCCCATGCCAAAAGACCAGCGATGCGACTCACATCGCAAATTTGTTCTTTGTTGGTCTCCGGTTTTGATCATGTTTTTTTGCCTACATTATACTCCACAGACCTCCATTTATATCCCAGTACCACCCTTTTGGCCTTGTTTTGACATAATTGACATCTCCCTACCATTCAATGGGGTTACTTAAAGTATCTTTACATTTCAAGCTATTTTTATGCACTTTGATGCTTTAAATTGATATTGGGACTAATGTCGCTTGGGTTAGGTACCACTTCTATTTTTGGAACAGGATGTCGGTACCAGGTACCAACTTGTACCCGTGGAGATACCAATGGAGCTGCTCAATATCTGTGCGTTATGGTCCAAATGGGAGACAGAGAGATTCGCACGACAGCTGGATTCATCGCCACAGGGTGTTTGAAGGCCTAATGATGAAACTGGGACGTTAATTCTTCATCGTTCACACTTCGTGACACTACGTGTCACGAAGATGTGAAGTACGTTTTAAAACTTGATTCCAAGCAATTTCTGGATCGAGGATCCGTTTTGTTTTTAGGTATTGTTGCTTTAGACTGTTAAAAAAGACAGGATTTATATATAAACCCGAGATCACTCCTGAGACCGGGTTGGATTATGTTATGTTATGGACACGCATTTCTGAATATCAAAACTGATGTTGCGTCATGCTATTCGACTGATATATGATTTGAAGTATTCTCTTTTGAGTTAATGGAGCGTAAAGATTATACAATGTTTGCATAGAATGCTGTAGTTAGTTCTGGTTCTTTCCTCCAGCGTTTGTACCGTTTGGTTGGGCCCGCCAAACCGGTTCAAGTCGCCGTGTTACTCTGTTTCAGATTTAGTTCATTTCAGTGTTTTAGAACTTGCATACGAGGTAGCTTAACGTTCATAGATTTAGTTGTTTCAGTGTGTTAACATTTGATTACATGAATGGTATATCTGCAACTCATAGTGTGTCATTGATTTAGTTGTTTTAGAATCGTGTTTATTTATTCCTCAACTGAATCGTTCCAGCGTACTGTTATCTTTGACGTTGCTGAGTATTAAACGCATGATTGATGCCTGTAGGGTTTAGAGTATGAATGTGGTTTGTTTGGCTTTTCATTTTCAATTCGAATATCACTTAGAGATTGAGTGAGCTTTTATTTGGTTAGATAATTAGTTACCCTACCCAATTAGAATAGTTAGATTATAGTTAAATCAAAGGGAGCTCCTGGTACCAGTAGGTAGGGTAGTACTCTATTTTCCTGTAGACAGAATTAGATTTATTTTTGATGCTTAGAATGAATGCATTTTTGAAAATACTCTTTGTGTCATGACTTAAACAGAAATGATGATGGTAGATGATTGGACATAGAGGTAAAATAATCTTGTGGAACCACACTTTTGAATAGAAATAGCAGCACCAGCATTTGAGCACAAGACTGTTTTCTGTTGATGACTTAAATAGGAAATGCTCAGTTTCAAGATAGTTATTAAGATTCAAGTTCTCAGAATAAGTGTGTGTTTTCTTCTAAGGATAGCATTCAGATAGAGACTAAAGCCTTACCCGCACATACAGTGTAGTAGCTCAAAGTTTACCAACCCTGGTTTGACAATTTAGTGTTTCAGGTCATTCAAATCTTCAATTTAGCAGCTTGACATTTTTGGCGTCGTTGCCGGGGAGCTGTTTAAAAGGTAAGAAGATAGTTGTCTTGATTAGTTTTGGAAAGCACTTAGCTTGGTTTGGTGTGTTAGCAGGTTGATAGTAAGAGCAGCTGTGGAAACAAAAAGGGTGAAAACCGACATATCAGTTATCACAG
>ML781724.1:328373-369244 GCA_009831015.1 Picea engelmannii
TTTGCTAACAGCCATGGGAATACACCAATGTCTCTTGGTTGATAGATCCTACAGGTGACTCGACACCGACACCTCTATTCGTACCTGTTTAGGATGTGCTGTAGGTACCTTGAGGCCCATTGACATCACAGGTGGGTCATCTCACATTGGTTAACAACATTCATCAATGGCTGGTAATCTGATGATTTCTATTTGTGTTAGACTCCAAAACATCTATTCACACAAATCAGACTTGTACCATGGGTGAAGCTTTGAAGTTGTTGAAGACATGATTTCAGTTGATCTTTTTCAGGCTAGAACAACAGCAAGGTTTAGGGGTCATCTTAAGATAATCTGTTGTTATACACAGGAAGTTTTTTTTCTCAGAATGGTATTATTTGTTCAAATTCTTCTACAGACTCCTGAATGTTCCAGTAGTACCAGTCAGTACCAGCACAGAGTTTATCAATTATAGGTCCAGCAGAAAGACCAGAGCAGCTACAATTTTCGCGCCAGACTTAACTTCAAAAGACAATTCTACAGCAAGGCTTGCATGACCATGGAGATAGGTAATTTAACTCAGGTATATGTTAGTTCATGTTGATTTACTGTGTTGATTTGCATACTAATGGTTGAACTAAGGGTACCTTAATTACTCCATAGCGTTTCATCATTTCCACGACCTATACCTAGTAAACTAACCTACCATGACATTTCATGTCATAAACATACACCATTACCGAGACTAAGTTCGATTTGACTCGGATATGATAACTCTACACCCTCGTACGAATTTCATCATGTTCCGACACCCTATCTATCTCCACAATGATTCAGATCTTCTCATATGATTTTCTCCCCGACCGTTCCTTTCATCACATTCTCATCCCCTCGTCGCCCTCATCCAACCTTCGCTGCCACTGATCGACTTTCCCTGTGATGCCAAGAAGAGCCATGGTAGCCAATCTCCATGAACCAGAAACATACGCCGACCTGGAAGCCCTCCCGGAGTATGGAGCAACTAGAGATATGTTTAAGCAAGCAGGGTGGGAGCCATTTCTGAAGAAGTTCGATGGGTATAACGATGCAATCACACTCCAGTTTGCGTTGCATTTTGAGGGTGGGACTGCCAAGGTGGGCGAAATTGAGTTCGAGGTCACAGAGGAGTTCATTGTAGAGGCAATTCAATTTCCCACCACAGGCCAGAGGTGGACGAAGGGACAACCGGTTGATAAAAAGCTCTGTGCGCAGCTGTTGAAACCTCAGTACCAGGAGACAAAATGGTTTGAGGGAACGTCGCGGTCTTGGCTGGAACCACAGTGGGCTCAAGTGTTGGTCATCCTCCAGTGTTACCTAACGTGTGAGGGTCGATATACCATTATATTCCCGTGCCACGCCCGACTTCTATTACACTTCACAGGTACTCCGCTGAACATACCCTATTTCTTGTTAAAACATCTAAAAAGGATGGCCGAACAGGTCCAAAGGGCTAATGAGTTTCGAGGGATTTTATTTCACTTCGGTCTAGTTAAAATATTGATTACATCTGCACTATCAAAGAAGCAATAGACTTGGGACCTTTTCACTGTAAAAACCCTTGCCCGTGCCCAGTCGAAAGCTAGGAATGTGAAGCCTGTTTCCCCACACAAAAAGTCGAACTCCAAGAAAAAGAAAGTCAAAACCCTGACTAAAGACTTTGTTGGGGACCCTGAGCCCGAACCTCCAATTGATGACGAGGTAGAAACCAATACTAAAACTGGGAAGGCCACCACACCTATAGAGGCGGACATTGAAGTCCCGAGTTCTCCCCCAGCTGTCGATAACATAATTGATGTGGACGAACTAGTCGAGTCAACTGATAAGCCTAGGAGGAACCCGAAAAGAAAATGTAAAAGCATATTGTCGGGAATGGACAACTCGGTACCCAGTTACCCCCCACAAGAAAGATTGGAAAGTATAGATGGTCACGAGGAGGCCCCGGAGCCATCTGAGATGACCTGGACTTTGTCCCAGCTCATTCGAAAAAACCGTAGAACCAATCGACAGGCTACTACACCCAAGGGAATTGTGCAGAATGAGTCCATTCAAGTACCAACCAGTACCCCTGTTCAGATGCCAAGAGAGTCCACTCCTGGACCTAGTCCAATTGACAACTATGAACTCAACCCAGATCGTAATTTTGATCCAGTTGATACTTATGAACTCAGCCCAGATCGTAATTTTGATCTAGTTGATACTTATGAATGCAGCCCAGATGCATTCACTCCTGAATTCAGTTCAGACCATAATTCCGATAGATTTCACACCCCTGCTCAAAGTCCCAAAGAGTTTACCCATGCGTCTAGCCCTCCAACATACCCTGGACAAGAGCAAACATTTGAAACCCACTACGAGATTTCTTCCAGCCGGTCCTTGAAACCAATGGTGACAAAAATAGAAAGCAAGAACAACAGATTGAAGGAGAAGTTGCATGAGTACAGTGTATTGGACAGACATATTAAAACCGAAAACGAACTCCTGAAGCTGAGGGTAACTCACCTCTTATCCAAAGTTGAAAGGCTAAAGCAGAGGAATAAGGATATTTTCAAAAGGAACATACAACTTCAGAGGATTGCTAGGAAGCATGTTATAATCAACAGGGTCCTTAAGAAAGAAATTAGGAATCTGAAGAAGCAGGGTGAAGGAGCGATTGCTAGAATCAAACTAAGAATATAAGTGCAGAGAGGATCAACATCGGAGACAACTTCAGTTCAAGGTTGGTGATCTAGTTATGGCACATTTGAGGAAAGAAAGGTTCCCAAGGGAAACATACAATAAGCTAAAAATGAAGAAAATTGGGCCATGTAAAGTCTTGAAGAAATTAGGAGAAAATGATTATGAAATTGAGTTGCCGGATGATATAGGAATATCTCCGACATTCAATGTCTCAGAATTATATCCATATAAGGCTGAGGAAGCAAGGGCTAGAAGTGATGAACAACCAGAGGTCCAGTGGCAGAAGCAGATGCCGATTGCAGAGAAGCCACAGATGGAGCATATACTCGACAAGAGGGTGAGCAAAAAGACCAGACGGAATCAATACTTGGAGTATCGGGTCAAATGGATGATCCATCCAGTGGAAGATGCCAGCTGGGAGACTGAAGTAGGGACAGACTTTGCAGGAACTCATGGACAGGAGCCCATGAAATCTTTCAAGAAAGGGAGTATGATGCAGGAGCATCGCAATTTCCAAAGCGAGCGTGGAGCCAGCGCATGTGTTTTTTAACACATGATACATTGCTTTAAATTTTTTTTGGAAATGATGCGCCAAACCTTCAATGAATCATTTATGAAAGAGCGCCTTTTGTATATTGTATTGGACCTTGAGCAACACGCTCTTGTCCTTAGTAGATAGGAGGCATTTAATCTAGTTAATGCTGGTAGATAGGATTTTTAATTCTAGATTTGATAGTTTAGATTCCAAGAGGGAAAATGGATATAGACACACTCATTGTACCATTGTAACATAATGGAAGCATTCAGGAGAAGAGAAGAGCAAGCAGAGAATAGTGTATGAAGAACACCCATGTACAGGCATTTGAATTAATAGAAGAAAGTTCTGATTCAAATTCATGGTTTGTTTTGTTTCTCTGTGTATATTGTTGATGTGCTCATGAATGTTTGCTTCTTGTCATACATTTGATTTTATATGCTGTGTATGTGATTTCATGTTTCAAACTGAAGTCTGAAGGGGAGATGGAATGAGTTTCAATTGTTTCTCTATCTGAGCCAGGAGATTCCTGCAAGGTGTGCAGTAGAAAATCATCCGCAAGGAGTGCTTTGATGGAGGCTCAGGTAGTCTAACTCTTGTTCTTATCCACTCAAAAATTAAAGTGGGTTGATGAAGCCATGCTAGGAGTGCATAGGCCGAAGAGGAAGTCTCAGTCGTGAATCTGAGAAGGAGGCTTTGGAGGACTGTTGCTGCAGGAGTTCGCAGAGTCGAAGAAGTTCGAACACTTGAAGTGTTTGCAGGGTTGCCGCAAGGAGTGCACACAAAGAGATCTCTTTTCTAAGAGACTGAGAAGCTGTGAGGAAAGCTCAGGAGGGGAAAAGCTTTCGAATCCATTGAAGGACTGCACCGGAGGTTTTTTGTTAAGAAATCCCCAAGGAAAAAGAAATCGACAGTCGAGATTCGTGGAAGGAACTCGTGAAAGACCGCCAATCATCAGATCCGACGAAAGCTGCATCGGGGTTTTAAATCCCATTTGAGTCATCAGGATATTGGAGGCATCGAGGTTTTACAAGTCAAGAGAATCGAGGTATTTTTAGTCTTGAAATACTAGAAGAGATCGTAGCCATTGATCCTGGCAGAACATGCGTCAGGCATCAGCAGAGGAGTCGAGATTTAACACATCGGGGTTTTTGGAGGTAAGAAGCTCTTGCACATTGGAATCATGATCCATGATATCCTAATGATCTTTGAACCATCCATCAATGAGGACACGTGGCAAGAGATCCCGAGGAGTCAGGGATCGGGGGATCGGAATTTTCGAAGACAGAGAACTCGTGCAACTAGAAATTGCAACACGTGATTTCTCGATCAACACAGGAGTGTGGGATGCATGTACTAGAGTAGAGGATAGGTGGCAATTTGTATCAGAGTTCGGGGAATTGAAAGTCTCATGCACATGACAATGGGAATCGCGATATCCCGATACGCGATTTCCCGACGGATACAAGGACAGAGTGGGGACCACCAGGATTAGAGAGGTGGAAAGGTGTCGCACCACACTGAAATATCGGTACATTAGATTCCGAGAGTCGTTGATCCAAGTCAGTCAGGGTCGTTGGATCCATCGCAAGATCTCCCATCGGGGTTTCGCGAGAAAAGAGTCGAGGACTTGGCAACGGGAATCGTGATATTGCGATACGCGATATCCTAGAAGTTGCGTAGACAGTGTGGGCCACGAGGAGTCAGGAAAGGGGAGTATGGGTGGCATGAAGCTATCGGAGTTTCACCGTGAGAAGTCCGAGTATTGGATGTCAGGATTCGTGAACACGCGAAGTCTGAAGTCCCGACGGGGAGACGTGATCGTTGAAAAAGTCAACTCGCGAACGTATCGGAGCTTCGGTGCATCGGGACTCGGGAGTTGGAGAACCAAGTGCTGGGAGTCGCGAGTAGAGAAATCATGATAGAGCTAAAGTACCGATAAACGAAAGAGAAATTCAGCGTTGACTGAGGCATCAGGTCTCGGGGATCCGAGGGTGTAGCGCCTGACTGTTGGACTTGCAAAGTCGTGAGTTCTGATCCTTCGAAAGTAAAGAAGAGAGGATCGAGAAGAAAAGAATCTGTGGGTGAGAAAGATTCCCGATAGGGAATCTAAAGAACCTTTGAGTTCTTCGGGCTGAGAATGTAAGAGGGTCCTGTGGGAGTGAACGTGCCCTGGGTGGCGAGGTTGCGTCATGGTTCATCCCCAAATTCTGCAATCTATGATGCAGTAGGTACTATGTGGACCAAATGAACAGCTTGTTGTACTTCTTTCAATTCATTTTCGATCCTTCCATATATCGCCTCCTGCTTCTCTCCATATCTATGCAATATATCCTCGAAAGTGTCCTCCGTAGCTCCGCGGACCAAACTAATATCGTCCTCCATGAGCATGGCCTCTAACTGGGGCTTATTAGTGTGTGTCTTCTTCCTTGATGAAGTTTTGTTTGGAGAAACCTTCCTCTTCTATAGTGTTATTGTCCTAGTAGTGGGATCCTCAAGTGGAGGGGTGGTAGCTTTTCCTCCTCCTTGCCATTATTCCCCTTCATTTCCTCCTCCCCATCCTTGTACTTCATTTCCTCTCCTCCTGGTGAGTCAGATACATTATCTTCAAAAGCATTGTCCTCCTCATCAGTCTCTATATCTAGGACTTCCTCCTGCTTTTTCTTCTTCTTCGTCCCACTGGACTATCTGACATGCTCAACCCGGGTGACTATGGGGCTTCCAATGGTGTCAGTTTCAGATATTTCTGCATCAGTGACGGGTACAAGGAACTCCTCCGACCACTCCTTTGTAATATGCTCCATGTCTTCATTTTTTATCTTGTAGTATGATTATAACTCTTCCTGGTTCTCACCTCGGCGTGCAGTGATGTAGATGAAATGTGGATCTGTGTGAAACTTTGCTATTGGTCGGTACTAGTGCAGGGTGCACAGTGTCATGCATGGAATGATTCAATGGAAAACTTTAATTGTTGATAGTATGCATGAAGCATAGAATTGGACTGCCACTGCTTCGTCATGTCATTGGTGTAACACAAGGTGGAAAACCTAGTGGCCAACAACTCCGAGGATTCTATCTTTGGGAAGGTGGCTCCTTCAGGCATTTTCCAAGTGAAAAATTTCATCAAAATGATCATCCAACTGTAATGGAATTCATATCCCAAATCCTTGTCTTCATAACAATCTTTCTCTAGTTCATTGACGAGGTAACTCACCCAGTTCATCTGCATGCCTTCCACACATTTTCCTGTGAGGTCCACCACGAACCCGGTGACTTGTGTAGGGTGTTTATTTCTTACGATATTTCCTTCAGTGAGTTTCCAAGTGATGCAAACTACGCCATCCTGTATAGAGGCTACCTTGTAACCTCACTTTCCTTTTTCAACTTCTCTATAAGCTTCCTTGATGCATTGTGCCAAGGAGATGTCTGAGGCCTTCCCTGGATAAAACTGTTGAGGGTCAGGTCCCTTCATGCTTAATTCTATGATCTGATCGATCAACACCAGATCCATAGTAATCCTTCGGTTGAGCCACACATATTCACCATGATAGCATGACAGGAGGATTTTAACGCAAGCGTTAACCTCCTGCTGGCGGCCAAAATGGGGAATATTCATCACATTTAGCATGATGGACTAAGCTAGTCCCTTAATCCATGGTTGGGAGACGAGGCGAGGCTTCTTCCCAGTTGACTTCATCAAGTAGCGGTGGGGTTCTAGCATAGCATAATTCTTCATGTCTCCTAAATTGAAGTCATTGTTATTTAGTAGCAGGATTTGTCCTAACTGACTCCCGACTACACGTATTCCTTTCGGAATGTACACAGTGAATATGGTGTACTCAGAATATCATGGGATTCTATCATGTTTAACTATGACAGCCAAAGGTGGGATATGCTCTGGTAGGATGGATGGGATCTTATTTGCATTAGCCAGATCACTGCGGTGCTTACTTCGTTTCTCAGTTGCGGGGTTGACACGTCTAGAATGACGTCCAGTTGAAGTGGAATCCTACATTCCCCTAGTTGATGATGCTTGGACACCTTCAGATAATGGTCTGTTGGCCATTAGTTTCTTGAGGAGTTCCTTGACAAACTTCTCTAATTCACTAGTTTCGCCCAACATTCTAACTTTTAAAAAGATAGGTCGGGGTAGGAGAAAGGAACATTGAGGTCTAGTTTCTAATAACACAACTTGACTCACAATAAATTCTCTTCTTGTCTCAGTTAATCATGAATAGCAAAAATTGGTCCCAGTGTAGCGGTCAACAAGTTAAATAAGCGGGGCCTTGTAACGGATTCTTCCAACGGCCAGAAATGATTCCATCAACGTGAATATGTTCATTCTGAAGCGGTCTCAACGTACAAAAGTGGTCCATCCATCCATAAATGTTTTTTCTAACCATTCAAGAGCACCATTCTAATGTTCAGGGCACCTCCAATATTCATATAGCTTTGCCAGGGCGAAGTCCCATTCTGCACGGTCTTGTTGTTCCAGCGAGGTTCAAATCCTGTGAACCTACCTCCTACGAGGTTCCAGTCTACGAAGTCTTCCATCTATTCTCTGTAGCTTCGTGTAGCTTATCCAACTTAGATTTCTTTTTATTGAGATTCCTTTCCTTCTTTCCTATGATCTAAGTCTCTCTAACTGTTTTTGGAATCATCTTTCCATTTTTATTCTTATCTTCCCCTAGCATAGTGACTTTGCACTTCTATTCTGTCCTCAAAGGGTCTGAAGTTAATATCCATTCTCTTAATACTTTCTGGGTGGATATAATTCTTTCTTGAATGGATAGGTCCTTCAAACCTTCTTGCATTCTTTCACCCTTAACAGCTAATTCTCTTGCCTTATGTCCCTCTTGCATTGTTACTTTGTTATGTTTCTTCGACTTATCCTCTCACTCTTCTATTAGTTGATCTATTTTTCTAGCTATGAAATCCCTTAGTTCTTTTTTTTTTATTTTTTGTAGCTTCTTCCTCTGCTTTCCTTCTGATTTGATCCTTCTCAATCCAAGTCTTACCTAACAAAAGTAGGAAAGGGGCGATGTTCTCAACAAACTTAATGACTTCAAATTCCTCTTCAGTCGATGTTCCATGAATAATAATAGGTACATTACTAAATCTTCCACATAAGGTTATCATGTTTCCCTTAAACAAGCCTATCCTTCCTAATGAAGGTACCACAGTAGGCTTTCCCAAATTTTCCCAAGTGTCTTCTATCATAATATCCACTTGTTTTTCTTCATACAAGACACAGTCTATGTCGAAGTCTTCTATTCTTTCACTTATGCATTGTTTTACTTTCAGTATCTCTAGTAAACTGACATCTTTGTGAACATCCATCATTTCTTTCAACTGTAATAATGTATTCTGAGCTTTCTCTGATTCTTTCTCTTTATGATTCTCTAACATTCCCTTAGTCTCTTGACTTTCTTCATAGTTTTCTTGTCTCATGTTCATTCGTTCAACTTTAGCAATCATCCTTGGACAATCCTCAACCTCATGACCAACAATCTTACAACAAAGACAAATAGGACCTGCGCCAAGGCATTCCCTAGCAATATGTCTCCGTCTTCTGCAATTATAGCACAATATCAATCCTCTTTTCCTTTTAAATGTTCCCCAACCTCTTCTGTACTACACACTAGGATCACAGTGCTGGACCTGCACTCTGCAAAAACAAATTCTAGGTTCCTGCATCCACTTATTAGTCCAACAACTCTTTCTATGCATAGTAATAACATATCTTTCTTCATTTATATTAACTTTACTCATATCAACTCTTTCTTTCAACTGCGCCCTACCCTTAAGACTAGGACAAAATCTGTTAAAAATACTTAAATTCATGCTTTCAAAACAAAAAATTTCACTTATCTTTCTCTTGTCAAAGCACAAAGCTTTACCTCTTTTAAGATCTTACCTCTTTTCTTCAGATTGGATTTATTTCTTATCATAGATCTTTTCAAGTCAATTAGAGTATTGCGCACTTCAAAAACTGATCTATGCACAAAAAGATTCTCTTTTCTTTACCTCAGTTCCCACCAATCAAAGTTTCAGGTCCCGAAAACGGAACCATTTGTTGGCACAGAAGCAGACCCAAGGTTCAATGCTTAAAAGCACACCAACAAAACCTCGACTACCAGCCCTTTCGGCAACACCTATGAAGCAAGTGAAGTCTCACTCGAGGTAGAAGCAGGGGGGGTTACAGGATGCAAGTGTATGTAACCAAGCTGGGACACAGATTTGTAATAATAACACTTTGTAGAGTATTCTATTAACACTTAGAAGATGACATGCATTAGTTTCTTGATCTTAGTAACATCGCAGAACATACCAAAATATAGATTGGCATAGTAACAATAAATGATTATATATCCTGAGCACTTATCACTAAGCTAGATCTAACATTCATTTATCCTTAACACAAGTAAAGCACTAAGCAACAACATATCTATCTATCATGCATAATAATCAAATCATTGAGCAGATTCATAACATAAACAACACAGCACATGAGTCCATTCATTTTCACATACATGAAGGTTAAATCTATATAAACCAAACTCTTTTATTCATTCATACAGAGTACAATACACCAACTCCATGGTCGTACATGAACTTACAATATCAGGTGGGTTGTCAGGTTGAAGGATATGGAAACCTCGACCACTTCTCTCTCTCATTGTCTTGTGTGAACTATCCTCTCATCACCTCCTCTTGCCTCTCCAACAAGCTCTTTGATGATTTATTTTATTCCTTCTTAAATTGTTCTCTTTAGTTTCCCAACGTACTCCTCACACCCTTTTATCTTCTAGCTTCATATTCATTGTTTCATCGATGAATCTTTACCTACACATGATCTTCAAGATTTTAAATATGGTTGTGTGCTCTTCATCAACACCTCCTTTCCTTCTATAACATTTCATGTTCTCCTTATGTGCACTCTTCTTCTACTCATTATGTAGAAACGTGTTTTTCTTGTAGCATCTCTCCCTCTACTATACTTCCATAATCTACAACATTCATTCGATTGGAAACATTGTTGTTACTCCCCACTTTATGTCGCTATTTATTTCCTATAACACTTAATAATTGTTGTAACAACTTTGTCACATACTACAATCACCTTCTCGGTGTCATTTCCAAGGATGATCATGATGCTTCTGCATCAAAATCCCTATGTCTTTAAGAAATAATTCCCTCATGCTTATGAGGTAACCATTCACCTCTACAACTACCCAATGAAACTTTCATCATTATTGTACTCCCAAATCTACAATCCTCATTGTTTGTACACTTCAATCTACAAGACGTCTTCCTCAGCTGCACGCTTTTTCTTCCAACTCATTTTTTCCCCTTACTGCACCTCTATCTGCAACAACACAACAATAATCTCATCATGGAGAATTGGAAATTTCATCTCATTCCTGTTGCAACTAAACTTCATGCTGCAACTCACCTTTCAATACTTCTACCTGCTCTATCTCTCTTACTTCATTACCACAAGCACTGGTTAGGTGCTCCTCGGCTATGCATCACTTGCACAACTCAATCTGATTCATGTCCCATCCATCACATACCACTTCCCTTTTTCATGTAGTGTAAAAAGTTCCTTTGGTGAAACCATCCACTCATGCTTGAAGCCACACAACATGGATTCATATACTCCCATGTTACACTTCCCTTGACTCAATCCACAACCACACGTAGATTGTCTTAGTGGGAAATTTTGTCAACATATTCACATTCTTGAAAATTTTCCAGAGACATCTCTTCAAGAACCTTCTTCTTCATGGAACACCTCCACATTCATTCCTCAATGAGCTTTGATCCTTATAACATTCCTCTACAACATGTCTTCTTCCTCAGGAGATTTGAAATATTCTCTCTTTCTCTATCAACAACATCTTCACCAGCTTCCTCATCTTTTAGATTGTACAAGTTGGCACAGGGGTAGACCCAGGGTTCAATGCTCAAGAGCGCACCAACAAAACCCTAACTATTGGCCTTTTCATAAATACCTGCGAAGTAGATGAAGTCTCACCCGAGGTAGAGGCAGGGGTAGTTGCAGGACTTGAGTGTATGTAACCTTAGATGGGACAAAGATCTATGATTACAATATTCTATCAAAGAACCTAGTAGTTACAATTCATTAGTATTTAGCGAGTATCTACTTTGCAGTTAAAAACCATAATACAAAGCATCACAGTATTCACCCAGATCTAGTATATTCAAGCACTAAGCACATCAAAATAGATTAGATCTAGCAGTCATTCACATTATTTAGCACTAAGCTATCATATTAGATTATTCTAAGCATATATTAGTGCACTAAGCATTTAATCACATAAACAAGAGAACAACCATAAAGCACAAAGAAACCACAACACAAGATATATGTGGTTCACCCGCAGCCTGGGGCTACATCCACCAACTCTTCTTCTCTTTTATTTCCTTCTGTCAATATTCTACATGCATGGATCCATGAGATCTTACTCCATAGAGGACAGGAGATCTGCACGAACTTCTCTAGATCCTCCTTCCTCTATTTACAACACAAATCCTTTCCACAATCTCTTAAAATCACTTGAACTTAGCTCTACAAGTCTCACATAGTATGCACGAAGCATATACAATCCACACTTTCACTTAGCACTTAGCAAGGTACCAAAAAGACCTTCCTCTTTCTTACCTTGCCTAGAATTCTATTTATACATTAAAAAAAGGGCCTAAACATGGGTAAAACCATGGACCGACATTCCCATACCTGTTACATAGCCCAAAACCCAGAAATCCCTAAAAAGGGGCCGAGATCCCGCGATCTTTGCTTCAACTTGTAGTCCCCCTTCGATAGCCTGTCGAAGTCCCAAAAGTAGGTCAAACACGACCAAGGATCCTCAAAACTTGGTCAAGGGCCAATAGGCCCCCAACACTCACTTGTGACTCGTCTCGAGTCACTCTGATCTGGGTAGCTCTGGTTCAAAATCCTCCATCTTGGCTCGAGATTCTTTGACTTGTTGTTGCGCCAAGGCCTCCTACTCAGTGAACTCTTGGATAACTACTTTGTTGATAGGTCCCTCCAAGTGTTGTTCGGCTGCAATGACGACTTGTTCAAGTTCTTATCCTTGACCTTCAATCTTTGCAAACAGTTGGCAAGCCTCATCCTGGATTGGTTGGAGCCTTTGAGTCACTTCCATGACTTTTCTCTGAATGGTGTGGACCTGTTGTTGAGCAGTGCCTTGTTCTGATATCTCGGTGAAGTTCTAGTTTTGCAAACCTTCCTTTTGTGAAGTCCCTTCTAGAACCTTCTGCAACTTTTCTATATTTACTCTCTTCTTACTGATCTTTCTAGCCTTCTTGCCTGTAGTCTTCGTCTTAGTATTCATCTTTCCATTATGATTCCCATCTCCTTTCGGTATAGTAGCTTTTTAGGACCATAAAATGTACCTTTTTTCCCACACTTTTTGCCACCATTACACTCTTGTTTCACTCACATTTAAACTCATATTATCACTTTACCCTATCTTTCCAAAGGTATACAACGTCTCTTCTCTTTACTATATGTTTAATCTGTTTTGCATATAATTTTACATTACTCTCGTACTTAACTATTGATCAGAAATGTATAAGTACTAAAACAGTTCAAACTGCAGATTAGCACTGAGGACCGTTGCTGAAACAGTTAAAGCACACAACCCCATGGCTGAAACAACAACTCACACAGAAGAAGCTGTTACACAATCTGTGGTCAACAATGCTGAAACTCACACAGAAGAAGTTGTTACACAACCCGTGGTCAACGATGTTGAAACTCACACAGAAGAAGCTGTTACACAGTCCGTGGTCAATGATGCTGAAACTCACACAGAAGAAGCTGTTACATAGTCTGTGGTCAACGATGCTGAAACAACAACACAATCTATTACATTGACCACAACAACCGCACCTCGAGCTAGCATGTTTGAGACCAAGTTGCCGAAATAATTAGAACGCAAATCCCATGGCTGAAACAGTGCACGATTCGCGATGTTGAAACAACATACAACAGCCATAACAAGAAGACAAATAAAGAATCTGTTACTCCAGCCGCCACAGGAACACCTCACTCAGCACTTGTATTAGCATTTTGTTGCGAGAGACTAGGGTATCCTATTCCAGTTTAGAAATTCGATCTGACTAAGAATAGGACTGAGATATACACCTGTAATTTGTTGATCAAATTGTATTGAAGGGATTATCCTCTTTAAATAAGAGGAAATCATCATTAGAGGATGGATCTTTTGTTTTATCTAAGAAGGAATTTACAGAGAAGAATGTATTTCATTTCAGATTATAATATGATACATTGATAGATGAATAAAAGATTGTTCTGATCATTTCTCTCTAGTCCCTTTCGTCTCAAGGGAATCTTGTGAGAAGGGAGGGCCCACCTTCTTCACAAGATTCACCTGTTAGCTTTGTAGTGTGTTAGTGTGATTTCTGTTTATGCCTTGATTAAATTGTGTTTTGCTGAAACACTACTTTACTGAACTTCATTTTGCTGAAACACTACTTTACTGAACTCTGTCTTGCTGAAACTCTGCTTTACCGATTGTTACATTGTTTTCATACGATTCATGCTTGGGTAACTGTTAATCATTCTAGTTAGCAATCCTGCTTGGTGAATTTATGAAAGCTCGGATCAGGGATAGGTTCTGAAGATTCCTGCTTAAGAATTAGGGTCCTGTTCTCTGTTAGAGATAGTTAGCCCTCAGTGCATGCCAATTATTTTAATGAGTTCATGAAAGTGTGCTAATCAGAAACAGGTGTTGAAGATTCCTTCTTAGGAATTAGGGTCCTGTTCTCTGTTAGAGATAGTTAGCCTTCAGTACATGTCAATTATTTTAATGAGTTCATGGAAGTGTGCTAATTAGAAACAGGTGTTGAAGATTCCTTCTTAGGAATTATGGTCATGTTCTCTGTTAAGGGTTAGTTAGTCTTCAACGTGTGTCAATTGTTTCAGTCAAGAAATGAGTTCATAAAGTGTGATGATCGGAAACAGGTGCTGAAGATTCCTGCTTGGGAATTAGGGTCTTGTTCTTTGGTTACAGAATAGTTGGTCTTTCCTATTGCAACATCTTGTTGTTATTTTAATGTAATCCAGGATTCTTCAATTAATCAATTCTTTAACTTTGAGCTCTGCAATAGGTAAGTTACTTTCCTATAATTCAAGTTAGAACTTCAGTTTGTTCAAGGCGAAGTGTGATTAATATGGTTTTACTACAACTCTAGGTTGTTTTTGAGATTGAGCATATATAGTGTGTGTTTACCTTTGAAATAACAGACTTCCCTGGGTTGAAAATTTATGTAGCACTTGATTGTTTAGTTAATAAGAAATTATAGTGACCAACATTTTGGCGCCATTGCCGGGGAAGGTAATTGTAGATTTCAAATAAAGTAATAGAAGCCATTCTCATAAAAACAGTGAAGGAAAACAGAAAGGATTGGTCTTACACACTCCCTGAAGCATTATGGGCCTACAGAACTACCTGGAGAAATACTACAGGATTCTCTCCCTATGAATTAGTTTATGGAAAGAGTGTTGTCTTCCCTGTGGAATTTGAAATCAAAACCTTAAGGACTGTTTCAGCTGTCAACCTTGATTTGACTGATGCAAAAACAACCAGGTTGCAACAGCTCAATGAATTGGATGAAAAAAGACTAGATGCATCAAAGATCAAAATGGCATGACAAAACTATCAAGAATAAGCAGTTCCAAAAAGGTAATTGGGCCCTACTGTATGACTCTCGGTTCAAAGAATTTCAAGGGAAACTACGTACAAGATGGTTTGGACCTTACGAAGTAGACACTATTTTTCTCAATGGAACAGTAAGGCTCCTCACAATTGATGACTCTAAAACACCGTTACTTGTAAATGGTCATCGGCTCCATCTGTACCAGCGCCCTATTTCCAAAGAAGATTTCAAGGCCACATGTGTGGCAGACTCTCATTACCTCTTTTTAGAGGGGGCTCCTACCCCTCATTGCAATTAATTTTTTTTAAGTTAATTTCCTTAGTATTAGATTAGATTTCGTTTACTAATAATCCCTGTCAAGAAATACCATGTTACAATTTGATTTTTGCAGATTCTCGATCAAAGCAAAGGCCTACTAAGAAAGGATGATCCTACTTCAAGAAGAGGCAAGCTTTCCCATCACTGAAACACCACTGTTAAGCAATTCTTTGCTCTTTCCCCATTGCTGAAACACCATTGTCAGCAACTTTTCACCATTTTCCCATTTCCAAAACACCACTGTCTAGTAGTTCTTCACATCTCCCCATTGATGAAACAACACCATCCAACAATTGTTTCTCCCTTCTTTCCATTGTTGAAACACCACTGTTCAGTGACTTTTTGAATTTCCCTCACTACTAAAACACCACTATCAACAACCTTTCACCATTTCCCTCCATCGTTGTTCAGCAACCTTTCACCATTTTCCTCCATCGCTGCTCAACAACCTTTCACCATTTTCCCCATTGCTGAAACACCATTGTTCAGCAACATTTTTCCCCCATTGTTGAAACACCATTGTTCAACAACTTTTTCCCCCATTGTTGAAACACCATTGTTAGAAAATTTTCGCCTTCTCCCCATTGCCGAAACACCACAGTCCAGCAATTCTTCATAGTTTCCATTGATGAAACAACACCATCCAGCAAATTGTTTCGCCCTTTCTTTTCCATTACTGAAATACCAACTTTTCAACATTCTCTGTCAATAAGCTTTTGCGCTCTTATACTGCATTTTGTCCTTCCAGTCAAATCCTTGATACAATTCAATCTAACAAATCAAAAGTCTCTGCCACGGCCACTGCAAAACTATTATGCACGGACATTATATTTTGTTTGAAGTATGAATCAAAAGGTAAAGGCGAGGTATGTAAATTTTATGTAAATACAATTAAGCTATAGTTAATGAGAAGATTCCAACTCATCATTACCACTCATGAAAAATCATTATGAGCCGCACTTACAAGGGGGGGAGGAAATATCAAACTTTTATACCATCATTTCACACGTATCAACCACCGCCATTCCTATTTACCATCCTTTCGCGTGTTTCACCACTGTTTGCATGCCTTCACTCGGAAAACTCACTCTACACAGAAGCTGTTACTCAAACTCTTTGATGGTGTATGTTACCGAGATGGTAGCTATGGGAGGCTCTGTTATATGAAATGAACCCGCCACAACAACCCTGTTAGAACACTATCCAGTAGCCTATCAAATTTTTCTGCAGGCAGGATGGCTCGGTTATTTTTAGAGACTCCAGTGGTATGATCAACAACAGGTTCTCCAATTTGCTCAAAATCTCCAGGAAGACCATTCCATTGTTCAAGGGGTCCGAATTTCAGTAACAGAAGAGGATATAACATAGGTTTCGGGTCTCCCTACCAATGGCATTCACATGTTCAGTCGCAAACATATCATTTTTAATGCCCAGCAGGATTTCCTCTTGCCAAGGGAACAAATTGAACATAAAGGCCGGGGTACCCGGCTTAGCTCATTACTGCCTCCATGGATAGAAGTTGCAAAATTCGTCAAACACTACCTCACCTGCGAAGGCCGATACTAGGTAGTCTACCAGCATGATTTTCTCCTGTTGTCTCATTTACATCATAATAGACTGGTGAACATTCCTTATTATTTGCTTGGTTGTCTTAAAAATATGTCGCACTACTGTAGAAAGGCTAAAGATCACACCCTTTCACTCAACCACCACCATCTCATTCAACTGATTATCCAAAAGGGTTTTTCCCAACAAAACCCTCCACTAAACAACCCACCCATAAATCCCCAAGAAACTGCTGAAATTCCCGCAAATCTTCAGGAACAGCAACCACAGAACCCTCCAGATTCTCCAGAAGTACCTAACAGTATGCCTACAGACCCAATCAGTCCAATTAACCCCCCTACCAGACCAACCCCACCCCACATTTTACCAGAATCATCCACCCCTGCCCTTCATATTCTTAGTGATGATTCTGAACCAAACAATTCTCCCTGCCCCATCATTGAGGAAAAGCCCCCACATAAACGAAAAAGAATTCCTTTCTTTCCACCCTTTTTACAAAGAAAATGAGCAAAGGCCTCAACAAAGGCAGCCACTACTGCCATTTCCATAGACCCCCAACCCATCCGATTAATACCCCGTACACCTCTAACCTCCCAAATCCCAGAATCTTTGCCTATTCCACCCACGAGCACTGAAACACAAGAACCAGACGCCCAGTATGTTGCGATATCATCCATTTCAAAACCAGTAGCTGAAACACAAGAACCAACTACCCATTTAGTAGCTGAAACACAAGAACCAGCTACTCATTCAGTGGTTGAAACACAAGAACTAGCTATAATTGTCACACAAGAACCAGCTACAGCTGAAACACAAGAACCAGCTGCTGATATTATTATTGAGACACAGGAATCAGATCCCCAGGGAGCTGCAACATTACTTTCTTTACATCAAGAAGATGAAACACAAGAATCAACTACCGTTCCTGTAGCTGCTCCACAAGAACCAGCTAGTGAGGTTGTGACTGCTACACAAGAACCAGTCATCCCTCAACCAGAACCAACAATGGCCTCTGTCTTGCAAGAAAATGAGTTCCTAAGGTCTGAACTGGAAGCCTACAAGCAAGATCTAGCCATGGCAAAGGAAGCATATGAGAAGTAAATTAACTTGCACACCCTAGCTCGCATAGCAACCATGTCAGAGGGGACTACAACAGAGAGCCCGTGTAAAGAATATATGTGCAGTCAATGTGGGGACATCTACTATCAAGCAGGCTACAAAATAACTCAAATTCCAATGCCAGGAGCTCCCCCTGCACCTTCAACTTTTGCAGTCAAAGAAGAACACCCTGCTATTACACAAGAACCAGCAGGACCTCCCAAGATTAAGAATGAGCCCTGGCCTGCAACAAATGTCAAATCTAAAACCCCTGCTTTTGTTAACAAAGTTGTACAAACAGTGCCTATTGAGGAATCTGCCCCTCCCATCCAGATCAATATCCACACTTTTGTGGAACAATCTACTCAGACCCTACCTCAGCCTACTACTTGCAACACTGAAACAAAAACTCAGCCATGGGATGAGTAGGCAATAATATAGAAATGGAAAAAATAGTCTGTTGTTACACAGGCCAAAAGCCTGTAGGAACACAAACAGATCTGGATAAATCATATCTACTCAAATTGAGAAGCTTTGGAGCAAACACGCCAGGAATCATGTGCCCTTAAGAAACAGAATAAAGAGCTAAAAGGCAGATTGCTCCTGATATTTGACTTGGCACAAAAGATATTGGCTGCAAGGAAACCATCCTACAATTACTCTATGTTCCTTATGGAACGACTTACATGGTTTCAGATCAAAAAAGTCAAAGAAGGCAGACCCCATGCAGTATTAAATCCAGCAGATTTTATTAAAACCTTTATAGAAGCCTCTGCTATGGATCAACACCTCCTTTGTGAGGCATATTTTCATAATGAGGCCATCCCTGAGAACATGCAGCTTAACCTTAATCCTCTGGTCAGTGACATCTAGATTCGGGCACTCACCTCCTTTCTTAACAATCAAATTATATGGCAGGATGACTTCCTAGCTGCCAAGCACAATGAGGATAAACGCCTTCTTTGGATAAGGCCAGAGACACAAAATGTTGCCACCTTTGTTATAGAATATTATCAGTTTTAAAAGAAACCTGGGATGAATCAACACATTCAGCAATTGTAGACATTAGTATTTCAAGAGTGTCAACATTTCATTAAATCAACAAAGATTGTTGCCCTACAGGCAAACAACATGTTTTGGCAATAGTTTACTGAGAAAAGACAGGAACACAACCCTTTTAGCCCCACTAATCTTAAGATAGCACTCTCCAGGGTACCTAGCTACATCAAGTGTGTTCAGCAATGTGCTGAAAGCTGGATAGGGTACCAATTTCATTTTCCTATCCTTTGCATGCCAGTAGAGAAATATCAAATTCATTATAAGCTGCCCAAGAAGACCGAAACAACAACTTGGCAAATGTTACAACGTGTTCAAGGGTTCAGAGCTCAAAAAGACATCACCTTCCACAACTACTGCTTGAGTAACTTGCATGCTCAGAGTCAGTATTCAGATTCTGACTCAGAGTGAAGTTACCTGAGGACATGCAACATTTTAAGTTGGGGGGGATGTTAGGACCATACAATGTACCTTTTTGCCCACACTTTTTTCCACCATTACACTCTTGTTTCACTCACATTTAAACTCATATTATCACTTTACCCTATCTTTCCAAAGGTATACAACGTCTCTTCTCTTTACTATATGTTTAATCTGTTTTGCATATAATTTTACATTACTCTCGTACTTAACTATTGATCAGAAATGTATAAGTGCTAAAACAGTTCGAACTGCAGATTAGCATTGAGGACCGTTGCTGAAACAGTTAAAGCACGCAACCCCGTGGATGAAACAACAACTCACACAGAAGAAGTTGTTACACAGTCCATGGTCAACGATGCTGAAACTCACACAGAAGAAGCTGTTACACAGTCTGTGGTCAACGATGCTGAAACTCACATAGAAGAAGTTGTTACATAGTCCATGGTCAACGATGCTGAAACTCACACAGAAGAAGTTGTTACACAGTCCATGGTCAACGATGCTGAAACAGCAACACAATCTATTACATTGACCACAACAGCCGCACCTCGAGCTAGCATGTCTGAGACCAAGTTGTCGAAACAGTTAGAATGCAAATCCCATGGCTGAAACAGCCCGCGATTCACGATGTTGAAACAACATGCAACAACCATAACAAGAAGACAAATAAAGAAGCTGTTACTCTAGCCGCCACAGGAACACCTCACTCAGCACTTGTAATAGCATTCTGTTGCAAGAGACTAGGGTATCCTATTCTAGTTTAGAAAGTCGATCCGACTAAGAATAGAACTGAGATATACACCTATAATTAGTTGATCAAATTGTATTGAAGGGATTCTCCTCTTTAAATAAGAGGAAATCATCATTAGAGGATGGATCTTTTGTTTTAGCTAAGAAGGAATTTACAGAGAAGAACGTATTTCATTTCAGATTGTAATATGATACATTGACAGATGAATAAAAGACTATTCTGAGCATTTCTCTCTAGTCCCTTTCGTTTTAGGGGAATCTTGTGAGAAGGGAGGGCCCACCTTCTTCATAAGATTCACCCGTTAGCTTTGTAGTGTGTTAGTGTGATTTCTGTTTATGCCTTGATTAAATTTTGTTTTGCTGAAACACTACTTTACTGAACTCTATTTTGTTGAAGCACTACTTTACTGAACTCTGTCTTGCTGAAACTCTGCTTTACCAATTGTTACATTGTTTTCATATGATTCATGCTTGGGTAACTGTTAATCATTCTAGTTAGCAATATTTCTTGGTGAATTTATGAAATCTCGATAATCAGGGACAGGTGTTGAAGATTCTTGCTTAGGAATTAGGGTCTTGTTCTTTGTTAGAGATAGTTAGCCTTCATTACATGTCAATTATTTTAATGAGTTCATGAAAGTGTGCTAATCAGAAATAGGAGCTGAAGATTCCTCCTTAGGAATTAGGGTCTCGTTCTCTATTAGAGATAGTTAGCCTTCAGTACATGTCAATTATTTTAATGAGTTCATGGAAGTGTGCTAATTAGAAACAGGTGCTGAAGATTCCTGCTTAGGAATTAGGGTCCTGTTCTCTGTTAAGGGTTAGTCAGTCTTCAACGTGTGTCAATTGTTTCAGTCAAGCAATGAGTTCATGAAGTGTGATGATCGAAAACAGGTGTTGAAGATTCCTGCTTGGGAATTAGGGTCCTGTTCTCTGGTTACAGAATAGTTGGTCTTTCCTGTTGCAACATCTTGTTGTTATTTTAATGTAATCCAGGATTCTTCAATTAATCAATTCTTTAACTTTGAGCTCTGCAATAGGTAAGTTACTTTCCTGTAATTCAAGTTATAACTTCAGTTTGTTCAAGGAAAAGTGTGATTAATATGTTTTTACTACAACTCTAGGTTTCTTTTGAGATTGAGCATATATAGTGCATGTTTACCTTTGAAATAACAGACTTCCTTGGGTTGACAATTTATGTAGCACTTGATTGTTTAGTTAATAAGCAATTATAGTGACCAACATAACTTTGCGTTGTTTAAATGCTTTCATAGGGTTTAAGGGAAATACTTCTTCTCTGTCTGGGGTAGGTGCTCCACTCTTTTGTGAGTCTTCTCGTGATATTTTAACTTCGACATCTAAGTTTCTGGTTCTGAACAACTTTTATCTGTTCTCCTGTTCTTCAATCAAGTGTGCTATCCTCCTAGTCATGAGGTCTTTTAATTCTTGTTTCTTTTGTTCTAGGAATTCCTCTTCTTTTCTTCTTGCCTGGTCCTTCTCAATCCATGTTTTTCCTAGTAACATAGCAAATGGGGCGTTGCTCTCAACAAATTTAACAACCTCAAAATCTTCCTTTGTCGAAATTCCATGAGCTCTCATAGATATATGGGTGAGTCTTCCACATAGGATTATCAACTTTCTTCTAAGTAATCCTATTCCTCCTAATGAAGGAATCATAGTAGGCTTTCCCAAAATTTCCCAAGTTCTTTCTGTCATGATAGTCACCTATGTTTCCTCATCCAGAATACAGTCAATGTCGAAGTCTCCTATTATTGTTTCTATGTATTCTTTTTCTTTGAAGATCTCTGATAAGTTGATATTTCTGTGATCATTTAGGGTTTCTTTCATTTGTAGCAATACATTCCTTGATTCTTTTTGGGGTTCTTCCATGGTCTCAATTTCTTGGCCTTCCTCAAGGTTTTCTTGTCTCATATTTATTCTTTCAACCTTGGCAATCAGTATAGGGAAATCCAAAACTTCATGGTCCATAGCTTGACAACAAAGACAACTAGGTCTTCTACCAGGGAATTTTTTAGAAACATGACCCGGTCTTCTACAACTATAACAAAGAGTTAATCCTCTCTTTCTCTTAAATGATCCCCAACCTTTCTTGTACTGCGCACTAGGATCATAGTATCTAACCTTCAAAAAATTATCTCTAGGGTCCTACATCCATTTGTTAGTCCAAACATTCTTTTTATGCACAGGGATAACATATCTTTCACTATTTATATCAGATCTACTCATATCAAACCTTCCTTCATCTAGTTGTGCCCTATTTTTCAAGCTAGGACAAATTTTATCAAACATACCTAGATCCATTCTTTTGAAACAAAAATTTCCACTTATCTTACCCTTTCAATCAAAACTTTTCATTGTTCTTACCTTTATCATAGCACAAAGCTTTAAGATCTTACCTCTTTTCTTCAGATCTAACTTCTCTTCTTAGCATAGAGCTTTACAGATCAAGTAGAATACTGCACACTAGGGCAATAGATCTACAAATAGAGATTTATTTTCTTTAGTTCCCAGCAATCACAATTTCAAGTCCTAACAATAGAACTATTTGTTGGCACAGGGGCAGACCCAAGGTTCAATGCTCAAGAATGCACAAACAAAACCCTAACTACCGACCCTTTCAGCAACACCTGTGAAGTAGATGAAGTCTCACCTGAGGTAGAGGCAGGGGTGGTTGTAGGACTCCAGTGTCTGTAACCTTAGATGGGACACAGATCTATGATTACAATATTCTATCAAAGCACTTAGCAGTTACAGTTCATTAGTATTTAGCTAGTATCTACTTTGTAGTTAAAAACCCTAATACAAAGCATCATAGTATTCAGCCAAATCTAGTATATTCAAGCACTAAGCACATCAAAATAGATTAGATCTAGCAGTCATTCACATTATTCAACACTAAGCTATCATATTAGATTCTTCTAAGCATATATCAATGCACTAAGCATTTAATCACATAAATAAGAGAACAACCATAAAGCATAAAGCAACCACAACATCGGATATACGTGGTTCACCCCCAGCCTGGGGCTACGTCCACCAACTCTTCTTCTCTTTTATTACCTTCTGTCAATATTCTACATGCACAGAGCCATGAGATCTTACTCTGCGGAGGACAAGAGATTTGCATGCACTTCGCTAGATCCTCCTTCCCCAAGTTACATCACAAATCCTTTCCATAGTCTCTTACAATCACTTTCACTTAGCTCTACAAATCTCACATAGTATGCACGAAGCATCTACAATCCACACTTGCACTTAGAACTTAGCACTTAGCAAGGTACCAAAAATACCTTCCCCTTTCTTACCTCGCCTAGACTTCTATTTATACATTACAAAAAGGGCCTAAACTTGGGTAAACCTATGGGCTGACATTCCCATACCCGTTACATAGCCCAAAACCCAAAATCCCTAAAAAGGGGCTAAGATCCCGTGATCTCTGCTTCAACTTGTGCTCCTCCTTCGACAGCCTGTCGAAGTCCCAAAATTAGGTCAAACAGGACCAAGGATCCTCAAAACTTGGTCAAGGGCCAATAGTATATTTATCCATATTCAACTCAACAGCTTCATTCATGATTCATCCTAGGTTACTTATCTTCATGGAATCATATTCTACTTGTTCATTCTCTTAGACATATTCATCATCTACAATCTCTATAAACTTGCAATTTCTTGCAATCTCTACAAATTTCTCCTATTGCATCTTCTTCTCATCCAATAACATTTTTTTCCATCCGTGGCCACATTTTTTCCTTCATTCTTACAAACAAACAAATATCACATTAATGAAAAATCAATAATCCCATCTTCACTCCCTCCTTTTCTTTGTTGACACGACCACATGTGCCTCTATTTTCCACTGCTATAATTTTATGCATATTTTTTCCCATTTATCTTATATTATGTCCACTCAAAACTTGTAGCCACCATTCCATAACAATGTTCTCACTACTTGATCTAGGTGGATATTGGTGGCCACCTATAATATCCCCTGGTAGAGCCCTAGTTGTAATTATGAATTGTAAACATATTTGATAGGCTGGTGAGCCAAGTTATAATAAGCTAGGAGGCGTATGTGGTGATTAGACCAGAGAGCCTACGATGCTAAGGCCAGGAGCTTGTTTTGTATATGTAATTATTCAAAATCATTAATAAAAATATACACATTTCTCTGTGTAGACTGACCATGAAGAAAGAGTGATGGGGGACTAAGCTTCCACAAGGCTAGGCAAGGGAGGGGGATAAGTGTTTGGGCCTAGGGGATAAGCTAGGGAGATTACCTCTAAATGAATAATATTTTAATATTAATTCCTGAAGGTTAAGGTGGACATGTTGAGTGTTGTCCTAAGTTCCTCGAAAGGGAACGTATGTTAAGTGGAGTGCATGCAGCTCCAAGGAGATACGTGTCGACCTGGGCTCATGCAGTTAAAACCCAAGAGTCAACCCATGGAAGGGGTTCACTCCCCATTATGGCATCCTCCACCTGAACTTGTTGGCCTAGGACGTTGACCTCTAGTTACCTACACACAGTAGACACTGTTGAGAAGACCACTCATGGGAAGGGGGTTCACAGGTCATTCTGCCATCATCTGCATGAGTTCATTCTGCCATTATCCCATCCTGTACATGAACCTGTTTTTTCCTCTACGTCTAACCTTGGCCTACCCGCACACATCTCTGAAACCAGAACGAGGAATCCATCGTGTGTTGTTTCCTATGAAGCCCAATGCAATTGTAGTCTCTTGAGCCGTGTTGTGACATAGCGTTAGGTTGTTGCCTCTTTGGGTGTCTATACACATTTTTCCCTATTGTCATTGTTGTTTTTGTTTCTATTTCTGTCAACTGTACTTGGATGTAGCTGAGTTGAAGACTGGTTATCAGACCTGTGAGCAGCTCTCCCAGGTGAGAGAGTTTGTTGGTTAGTGAGTTCTCCCGGAAGGGAGTCCCATAACAGGCACAGTACTCTGAGAATTCCGGTCCAGCCTGTTGCTAAATCCCAAGGTAAGGGAGGTGTACTAGCCGATGGACTTGTATTAGTGAAGGTGTATCCTCTTGGGGTGGAGCAGGTGTGTGGGGAATGAGGGTCTATGTGTTGTGGGCGTAAGCGGCTCCTGGGATAAAAGATCCTTCCTGTTTCTTTGTGAAACTTCCATGTTGTCCTTGCGAAGCCTAGAATTCCCTTTCCTAATGGATTTTAGTCCCATCTCAGGCGTGACCTACTGCTGAGACTGATGAAAAGCGCAGCCTAAGGCTGGGAGATTCATGGAAGTTTTGCACGCAGTTGGTGTATTTAATCCAGCTAAAAGATAAGTATCATTGTTGTGCTTAATTGTGTATTTTATTTATGTTTGTGCTACTGATGTTTGAATATTATCATGTATTTTGTTGCATGAGGATTTACTAATAATCTTGTTTGAATCTGAATGGGTAGCAATAATTATGTGTTTATTGTGTTATGTGTTTTATTTCGATTAAAATGCATATATATCATATAATTTTATATTCAACATGGTAGCATTACCCGGTCTCTGGATGGACCGGGATGTTATAATATGGTATCAAATCCATGGTTAAGACACTGAGCCTAGATGGGCCATGTTAGTGGCCAACGAGATAAATATTTCAGAGTGAATTATTGTCGAAAGGGACAAAATTCGAGGTTCAGAGTGTCTCTGGGTGCAAGGAGTGCATTGACGGAGTCTTTGACTCAAAAATCTCAGGAGAAAAAGATTGAGTTTTCTCATAAAGGGATGCGAAGATTTGTTGCAAGGAGTTCATAGATCCAAAATTCGACTAAGTGTCGAAGCAACCCTCTAAGGAGAAAGGGGTTCAAGAAACGAAGCTCGGGAGGAGTAGTGGTATCGTAAAACTGCAACTTACATGGTATTTTCCCATAGAGAGAGAGATCAGAACATTGGTGGTGTTGGGAGCATAGGATTTGTTTGGAAGGAAGGTAAATCCTTTACGACCATATGATCTGGAGAAGGTGTAGTAGGGTTATCCTAGAAGCCCTTTAGACTTCGTGACTTCAGTGAAGTTGATGAAAACTAAGAGAAAGGAAAAATCCAGAAACTCTGAAGTCCAGAGGAGAGATATACATCGTAGATCTAGGGAGAAGTCTTACCGTTAGATCAAACCAAGAGCAGAAGATAAAGAGGTTCGTAATTTTGGATTTTGGAAGATTGGAAAGAAGCAAGCGTAAGAACTTCTGAAGTCCAAAACTCTAAAGTGACGTGTCATGGTGATCTCACTTGGTTTGACGTGGACACATGGGTTGTGTGCCCTGTGTCAGTGGGTTTTGAACCCGTAGAAGTTTGAAATGTCGTTTAGAATGTGACATGTGTCACCCATATGAATGGGCCACGTATCAGCCGCTAGCATTCTTCCTTGTGGCACCCTGTATGAGCAGGGTTAGTGGGGCCCAAGGTTACGTAACATAGTTAAAGGTCAGAGGACCCACAGTGGCATTGATCATGATACATCAATATCAACAGCTAGAAGGCATTGCGGTGACCCAAGTTGTATGGAAGCTAATTCCCCAAGGAGGTCCTGCAATTCAAACCGTGGTTTCACCAAGGGGTTACATGTCAACATCAAAAGAGTTGCAAGATGAAAGGAGGATTACTCCAAAACCACCTTTGCATGCCCCTGCAATTGGGAAAAAGTTAAGTGATGTAACATAATGACGTCACAAAAGGATATTGGGAAGGTCTCGGAAAGAGGATTCCAGATTTAATGGTTACATTAAAACATAAAAAGTGCTAGAGATGTCTTCAGATAGAAGAAAGAAGGAAGAAGTTCAAGGAAAATTCTTTATTCTATATCTGTGATTTTTCAAAAGTCATTGGATTAGAAGTTGGGTTAGATAAGCAACATGGAAACCCCAAATGGAATTCTTGTTTGGGGAAGATAGTCTAGGTGATAATCTTTGCACATCAAATGTGAATGCAAGGTGGATAAATCCATCTGCAATACATGATAATGCATGAATCATAAGTTCGTATGGAGATGCAAAGAATGGGAATAAGGAAGGAAGGTTTTATGGAGTATGAAAGACTTTGGAGATAAGATGTGACATCTCCAAAGATCAGTCCTAAATATTGGAGGTAGCCCCTCCATTATTGCTATCAGGATGCACAATGGAAGCATGGCTTGAAGGTCATCAAATATGGCATGACAGAGGTTGAATATACATGAGCTGAATCAGAGGAATCCAAATAATAATGGAATGCTAGAAATTAATATCAGCATAATATGTGATGGCAAGTATGCAAAGTAAACAAGGAAAAACTCATGGATGGAGTCAAGTCCATGAACATCCTAAGATAATGGAAGAAGAAATCATGAGATAGATATCCAGCTAATAGGAATGCATGTCAACACTCTAGGGAGGAAAGTTGGAATAGTAGAGGATTGTGGATGCACTCCAAGGGTGTGAAGGTATTTCCACAAGAGTATGGAGACAATAGAGTTGTTGAATACTCTAGAGGAAGAACTATGCAAGGAGTGCACCGGGCCAACACTTAAGCGAAGTGTTGAAAGACAGCCAATTGAAGTCCAGTCAAAGTGCAAGGAGTGCGTGCAGAGAGAACTTGTTTCAAGTTCAAAGCTCAGGAGGTTGAGTGCAGAATGTGCCAGGTGGGCATCAAAAGTGTTTTGGAAGACGTAGAAGGGACAAGTCCCTTAGAAACTGAGAAAGGTGAAAGTTGAGGAGGAGTAGTGCAAGTTTGCATGCAGAGCACAAGTGTGCACAAGGATGAGGTCAAGTTTCATTGACAAAATCTCAGGAAGGAAGGCAGAAGTCAAGAACCAAAGTCACAGGGCTCGCAGGAGGACAATCAAAGGCCGAGACCTTCAAAACATTGGAAATATTCCAAGTCTAAGAAGAATGCCAAAGCTTAGGAGGAGGAGCGATAGCTATCGTCAGATCAGTTGCAGAGGAAGAGATCTAGACCATAGAATCTCACATCCAGATAGTCAGAAGAGCACACGGGAGAAGATCAGATTTGAACCATAGGATATGAGCACGTGGACCAACAAACATTGGATCCAAGTAAGGTGAACGCACCTTAACCTTTTGGATTTTCACAAGAGAGTGGACTTACGTAGTCCCCAAGTTCCAAAATCATTGGAATCATCCATCGTCAGAGTTGATAGGTGGCAGCAGATCTGGGAGTTTAAGGATTTGGACCTTGGAATATCAGCAAGGAGTAGAGGTAAATACCTGAGGAGCTGGGAACCACATCAATCCTAGTCGTCCATTGAGAAGGGACACGTGGCAAGAGATCAACATTTCACTGACTCGCAACTCGAGAAGTCTGTGGCAGGAGTTGTGAGAACTCGTGAAATCTGAGCTCATAAAAGGATCACAATCATTGATCAAAGAAGGGATATGGACCATAGATCTGGTCCCGAAGAACTTGCAAGTTTGGGAATCGGGAGAAGGGAGGAAACCATTGTCAAAATTTGTGAAACGTGAAGTTCCAATTCATGAAGGAGATCAGGACCATTGGATCACGGAGATTTCAGACCGTTGATCTGGTGAGTGGAACTCACTAGTTTGGGTTTCAGAAGGACAAGTAAGAAAACTTAGTGAGACATGAAGTCGTGAAGCGCTCGAAATCTTGGCCCCAGTTCATATTTAGAGGTCACATCAATGGGAGCCAAAGGAAAGGAGCTAGCACGTGCTAGGCTCTAATTTGAGAGTTCGGGAGCCAAAGAGTCGGGGTTGGCTCACACATGATTGCCTGACATGCGAAGTCACTAAGCACCTTTTGGTTAGGCCCATGGTGACAGCCAATGGTCACAGGGAGGAAGCTTGCATCTGGTGCTTGTTCACACATGCAGAGTTTCACATAAGGACTTATGGATTTATTTCATGGAGGTTCCAGCAAGGACCCGGAAGAGCTAATCCAACTCATTTTTGTGAAGATCTGAGACTGGGAGGTCGGTAGACCCCTGCTGAGGCAGGGGGGGCTGTGTCACTTCTACTACCATCAGACATTTAGGTAGTATAAAATTTATTAATGGCAGTCATGAAGGTATGAGTTTTTATTACTCTTTTTGCATAGTTGTTGAAAGGAAATTTAGGTAAGAATTTGCTCAGCCAAAGTTATTATATAAAATTACATGATTATATTATTGAATTCATACCACTGGATGTGTTAAAGGTTGGAGGCCTATATTAATTCAAATCTTTTTATCTTCTGAATGCACACACTGACATAGTATAATGTCATGTTAATTTAGTTATGGGGTAATAAACAAAGAATTAAAAGATAAGAACTTGTTATAGGAATGATGTCAATAAGCTAATCATGTATGACACCAGGACATGGTTGGATATGGAAAGGTATGGATGTGGAAAGGTTATGAGCCACACAGGTACTAAAACCTTCCTACCTTTAAATAAAACTTGGGTTGCAACCTTTTTGCTAACACTAATGAACACCATAGAATTATATTATTGGTTTAGTGTTCGGGTTGAAAAGGAAGGCATCCAATTAATTGGGAAGACAATAGGAAGTGTGTGGAGATTGTGTCAAAACATTGGCCAAAATTTCAACTCATGGATGGTGAGATACATGACTAAGATAAATAGCATTATGTAATTCAATGCAAGGTGCATTGAATAAGTATGCATTGATAATTGCACTCATGCATAGTAAGTGATAGAATTGTATACTAAATGCAATGGTTGAATATGTTTTGTAAGTACATGCATATATATATTATTGCATGGAAATAATTGTTACTAATAGCTGAAATGTTGTTAACTCATGAAGTCGATGACATTTCAGGGAGGTGTTAGACATTGCAACAAGAAAGTTGCAAGTCAAGTAGTCACATGAGCATTGACTGCAAGAAATTTTCTTGTTCAGAAAAAGAAGTAATGAACTTATAGATATTACTGTGAACATGCATATGCATAGAATGGCCAGTCGTTCTAGTTTATTAAATTGTTGGGTAATTGTAATTGAATTTCTAGGTGCAGGAAATTCTAAGATCACTGCATGATATTTTGTACATATTGCAATTGAATTATGATGTACAACAAATACTGACAATTTGTTGGTTGTATGCAAGATGAAGCATTACAGGAAAAATAGTATGTAGTTTGGTGCCTGTGGAAAAACCACAAGGATGGTTGCATTCATAATATGGCATCAACCAAGATGAATTATGAAATATAATTTCATGTTTTGGGGAAAAAGTTGAATTCCCTTTTGAACTAATTGGAGTTCCTAAATGAATTATTTTATGTTTTCTCATGATAACTGCATGTGGGTGATGCAGATGAGATGATGTTGATTAAAGTTAGAATGTTGACTACAAAGAGTAGCTCGGGGAAGATGTTGATTGGAAATATCTGAGGGTAGTTGGAACTCCGAGAGTCACGGTGCTCTAAGACTTCCGATCCGACCTGTTGTTGAAGCCCAAGGAAAGGGAGGTGTAATAGCTGATGGACTGTCTGACAGTGAAGGTGTACACTCTTGGGGTGGGACAGACATGTGGGGAATGAGAGACTGTTGGTTGTAGTGATGTTGAGGTGTGGTACCTTGGCCTAGACCATGCTGATATGGAATTCCTTGCAATCAAAAGATAAGTATCAATTCTTTATTCATTGTATGCTATGTATCTCGTAATTCGTATACAGGTTATAATGTTATTAGAATTGCATGTATGTTCTAATGTGGCTTTTGAATGAATAGGTGTGCAAGCAGAGTGTTTACGTCTGTGGAGTCATAGAAATGTTGAGATTTTATCAATGGATGTAACATCGTGGATCTATAGCCATTCGGTGCTTTCAATGAGGTTTAATTGAAGCATGTAACAAGGAACAATAAGTCGAATGCTTTCCTGAAGAAACTCTATGGAATAGAGAAATTGAGTTTCAACTACAGTATGGATACCAAAATTGGTACTTGAAAGTAAAGCATGAGGTGGATAATGGGCTTCCCATAGCTAAAGCTTGGAGCTTTTGAAGAATTTTTTTAATTATATATATGTAAACAAGTTGCACTGAGGACAGTGCAAAAATAAGGGGAGGGGATTGTAATATCCCTCGGTAGAGCCCCAGTTGTAATTATGAATTGAAACATATTTGATAGGTTGGTGAGCCGAGTTATAATAAGCTAGGAGGCTTATGTGGTGATTAGGCCAAAGATCCTAGGATGCTAAGGCCAGGAGCCTATTTTGTATATGTAATTATGCAAAATCATTAATAAAAATATACACATTGTTGCGTGTAGACTGACCACAAAGAAAGCCTGATGGGGGACTAAGCTTCCACAAGGTTGGGCAAGGGAGGGGGCTAAGTGTTTGGGCCTAAGGGCTAATATAGGGAGCTTACCTCTAAAGCAATAATATTTCAATATTAATTCTTGGAGGCTAAGGTGGACATATTGAGTGTTGTCCTAAGTTCCTGGCAAGGGAACGTATGCTAAGTGGAGTGCATGCAGCTCCAGGGAGACAGGTGTTGACCTAGGCTCATGTAGTTAAAAAACAAGAGTCAAACCATGGAAGGGGTTCGATCCCCATTCTGGCATCCTCCGCCTAAACTTGTTGGCCTGGGATGTCGACCTCTGGTTACCTACGTTCAGTACGCACTGTTGAAAAGACCGCTCATGGGAAGGGGGTTCACAGGTCATTTTTCCATCATCTGCCTGGGTTCATTCGATCATTCTACCATCTTGTACATGAACCCATTCTTGCCTCTACGTCTAACCTCTGCATACCCGCATGCATCTCTGAGACCAGAATGGGGAAGTCGTCCTGTGCTATTTCCTGTGAAGCTCGATGCAATTGTAGTCACTTGAATCATGTTGTGACTTAGTGTTAGGTTGTTGCCTCTTCGGGTGTCCATACCCATTTTCACTATTGTCTTTGTTGTTGATGTTGTTGTTACTATCAACCGCACCCAGCTGTAGCTGAGTCGAAGACTGGTTATCATACCTGTGAGCATCTCTCCCAAGTGAGAGAGTTTGCTGGGAAGTGAGTTATCCTAGAAGGGAGTCCCGTAGCAGCCACAGTACTCTAAGACTTCTGGTCCGGCCTGTTGTTGAAGCCCAAGGTAAGGTAGGTGTACTAGCCGATGGACTTGTATTAGTGAAGGTGTATCCTCCTGGGGTGGAGTAGGTGTGTGGGGAATGAGGGTCTGTGTGTTGTGGGCGTTAGTGGCTCCTGGGATAAAAGATCCTTCTTTTTTCTTTGTGCAACTTCCTTTTTGTCCTTGCCAAACCTATAATTCCCTTGCTCGATGGAGTTTATTCCCATATCGGGGGTGACCTACTGCTGAGAGTGATGAGCAGTGTGGTTTAAGAAAGGGAGGTTTGTGGAAGGTCTACACGCAGTTGGTGTATTTTGTTGAGTACCTAAACCAGATTTGCAAATATAATCACCACAAATACTGAATATATAATAGATCCACAAGCAATATAAAAGAAACCACACTTTATTATTACCAAACCCTTGAGGTAGGGCAACACCATACAATGGATCCTATTATGGAAGGGATCCTCTCCTGTTCACTTGTCTTTTCGAGGGGGCAACCTCCTATTGAACTACCTCTCCAAATACAATACTTCTATTCATGTCTCATTACATTGCTTGAATCCTTTTATATAGTGATACCATCACCTAAGAATATTCTAGAGGAAGAATCTTCTAGAAGTAGAACCTTCTAAGAAGTCCTCTTACATTTATTATATCTAATTACCCATTTATTATATCTAACTACCATAGTGGGCCTTATTTAATAATATAGTGGACCTAGTCCACCTTATATTGAATGACTTCCACTATTATCACTATGGGCCCTCTGGGCCCCCCCACTACCTCTCTAGATACCTTACATTCCATCCCCCTTATGAAAGCGTTGTCCTCAACACTTGATGTACAACCATATACCAGGGTCCCATGCATAATTGTGGACCATAATGCTGAAGAAGACTGAAGAGCCAAGGTCCAATGTAGAAAGGAAATCCACCATGCTGAAGTAGTCCAACCACCATTGTAAGCCCGGGTCCCATGTCCAAGTGCTCATGTGAACTCCCCGTGGAAGATTTGGGAACCCAATAACCAACTCCAAATGATGCTCCAAATACTGACACCTATCATGTGGATCCAAATAGGAAGATCCATCCACACAGTGGAAAAGGGTCGTAGCAAAATCTGAAAGGAATAATACCACTGTAGAATATGCAGAATGGACATTGGTAATAATCATTGGCTCTTTATTTGTCACATTGATGCTCTCTACAGAAGGTGGATTAGAGTCATCAAATAAAATATGAAAGTGGTTGTCATCCCAAAAATGACAACTATCCATATACCAATCATCACAATCAGCCTCAAAACCATACCAAGCATATATTTCTTTATTATATTCATCCCTGAGGCCCTCCATAATAAATCTCTCCTGCATGTTATTCAATGAATCTTGAATAATACAAAAACTATCATTGAGGCCGTATGTGAGGCTGTCTGTGAGGCTGTCTGTGAGGCCATGTACAAATGCATCCGATCTGTCATCCAATGTGTGAAACAATTGGGCTTTGAATGATTCAAGAATTTCTTTCAGGTTTTGAGAAGAAATATCCATATTAGCACTCTTTGAACTCTTTATTTCATCAATCGTCATTAAAATAAAATAAAAAAATAGACCCAATAAGTTATGACAGAAAATCACGGCTTTTTCTGGAAAAACCCTAAAAAACTGTTGAATTTAAAATGCACGTAACTTCACTTCCCAGACTCCGTTTCGGATGCTTTTTTTTTTTAAATTGAGTGAAATTGTGAAAGGAACTTATATCTGTAATTTTTTTGAGAAAATTCAGCCTCTATCTACTACAGAAATAAAAAAAAATCGTGCCGCCGTCTGCGGAAAAAACCCTGAAAAATTGCAGATTTTAAAACTTCAATATCTTGACCTTCCGGACTCCGTTTCGAACGATTTTTTTTTTCAAATTGGGTTTTTTTATGAGAGGAACTCAGATATACAAACTGTTTATGCAATTTTTGTACATAAATATACCAAAAAGTTCTGGAATGTCGTGGCCCTCTTTTTTCTTCTCCGAAAAAAAATCTACAAAAATAAAAAATATTTGCCCACAATGTCTGCCAAGGAAAGTGCTATGGTACCACTTGTTGGTGCATAAATGTGTTCATGCACATGCCCTTGCCTTGATGACTTTTGCATCTCTATATGATGTGGATGGCGATATACAACAACTGTAGGAATTTGTTCTTTTTTCTTCAAATCTGCAACACTTTGTGCCTTTGAGTCAATGACCTCCTTAGCTCCCTGATTATGTCCTTCTTGTAGTTTTTCTTCATCTCCTTCTGTAGACTCTACCTCTGATTCAACTTCAGACTCGGCAATAACTTCTTTGCTAGCCTCCATGGGTCCATCTTTCTTACTAAGAGACACATCCTGCAATGTGATTTTCTTTTTCTTGTACCACAATTTTAAAAATTTCTTTTGCACATTAATATTAATGGTACCCACTAATTCTATCCAAGGATATCCCAAAACAATATCCACTTCATCCATATCCATAGCATAAAAATCTGAATGTAGCACATATTTATCCATGGTAATCTTCAAATCTTTAAAAATTTGAACATTTTCACCCTCAACATGTGTGCTTTGAATATTCTTTATTGGAACTTGCAATCTATTAACCAATTGAACATTGATAAAATTATGCATGCAACTAGGGTTAATAGAAACAACAAGATTTTCTTTATGAATACAACCATGAACCTGTAATATAGATTTTTCACATGAAAATAAACTCTTGGTTCTCTCTTTATCCTTATTTTCTCCATGAGACCACTTCTCTAACAATATTTTTTCAAATTCTACATTGGAAAGTCTCATCATCTCCTTATAATCAAGCGATTGCCACCAAACGACAACATCACCTTGCAATTTGAGATTTACCCAATGGGGCCAAGTATATTCCCATGCTAATTTTCTTTCTTTAATAAATGATTCAATACTAGGGCCATCACATTTCTCTGTAAAATACATCTTGCTATGAAAAACCCCCGAAAATAGAACAATAAGTTACAGCAGAAAATTGCGGCTTTTTCCGGAAAAACCTTGAAAAACTGCTGAATTTAAAATGTTCATAACTTTACTTCCCAAACTCCATTTCGACTGATTTTTTTTTTAAATTGGGTACTTTTCCGAGAGGAATTCAAATATCCAATTTTTTTTTTCCAAATTCAGCTCATAAAACTTTATATCTGAACCTGAAGTGCGTCGCCCTCTTTTTCTTCCCTAAAAAAATTCTGCAAAAAGAGAAAACAAATCTTCCCTTCTTTGGCCAAGGAAAGTGCTCTGATACCAATTGTTAAGTACCTAAACCAAATTTGCAAATATAATCACCAAAAATACTAAATATACAATAGATCCACAAGCAATATAAAAGAAACCACACTTTATTATTACCAAACCCTTGAGGTAGGGCAACACCATACAATGGATCCTATTATGGAAGGGATCCTCTCCTGTTCACTTGCCTCTTCGAGGGGGAAACCTCCTATTGAGCTACCGATTCAAATACAATACTTTTATTCATGTCTCATTACATTGCTTGAATCCCTTTATATAGTGCTACCATCACCTAAGAACATTCTAGAGGAGGAATCTTCTAGAAGTAGAACCTTCTAAGAATTCCTCTTACATTTATTATATCTAATTACCCATTTATTATATCTAACTACTATAGTGGGCCTTATTTAATAATATAGTGGACCTAGTCCACTTTATATTAAATGACTTCCACTATTATCACTATGGGCCCTCTGGGCCCCCCCACTACCTCTCTAGCTACCTTACATATTTACTCCAACTAAAAGATAAGTATCATTGTTGTGCTTAATTATGTATTTTATGCATGTTTGTGCTATTTATTTTTGAATATTATCATGTATTTCGTTGCATGAGGATTTACTGTTAATCTTGTTTGAATCCGAACAAGTAAAAGTAATTATGTGTTTATTGTGTTATGTGATTTATTTCGATTAAAATGCATATCTATCATATAATTTTATATTCTACATGGTATCATTACCCTGTCCGTGGATGGCCAAGTATGTTACACCACCCACCTATTCCAACTGGCTCATTTTGACAGTTATGTTTCTAGTTTTCGAGTCCCAAACTTCTGGGATCATTTTGAGGCCCTAAACAATTTTTGGGGGGGGATTTGGGACCCAAGCAACTGCCATACGCACTCAAGTGGGAGAGTCAAAAATTGTTCTTCTCGATTAGACCTTTTCAACGGTGTATTGAGGGCCCCAAACAGAGATTGTATGCAAACGTTACACCCCTAGGAAGTTGATGTATCAACTACCCCCATCGGGGCCCACATAAATTTTGGATTTTCATCTTCTGTGGTTATGGTTTTGGATTTTTCGGATGTTAAAAAGGCCTTTGGAGCCTCATTGTAATAATCATATTCTTGCGAATGCAAGTAGCGGAGACATCTCTTCTCAAAGATAAGCTACCACCATTCTAGCGAGTCTTTCACTCTGTATTTTTACAGTCTTTGTACATTTTCTCTCATTAATACAAAATTGTGTATTATTGTATCTTTGTGTTTATGGTTGCATCTCTGATACATTTATGTTATATTATTGGATATCCGAGATATCTATGTACATTTATTTATTATATCTCCACTCTCATTTCATGCTTAAAATAATCTGGATCACTACTACCATCATGCTCCTTAGAACATATGAGCCCAGTTTCCAATCCAGGAAACCTTCTGACTGCATTCCTTCCGTAGACAAATTACTAATTCCTAGTGACTATACTTTCATCTCAAGATAAAAATTATGGATAGTTGCAAGCTCATGAATCCTCTCATGACTCATGTCGCCACTTTCATCTTAAGATAATATTCATGGATAATTGCCACCACAACTACCACCTATCTCTAGAAGCCACTTATCTCAGAGACTATCTTCCTTCTCAACAACAACGTTTTCGACTCTGCTTCATGCATTTTTTGTTCTTGGATATCTTCCATCAGCTTCAATATCTTTTCATTCAACAACTTCACTCTGACAATTTATCCCACTCCATCCTCTCCCTTCTAACTCTTGGTTTCTGTAGCTCCTAACCTACTCATATTTACAGAGAAATCCTCGGAAGCTATTTTGTATCCCTCATCTGGACTACCCTTCACAAGCCCTTTCTTCGGCACTACCTCCCACCATTCTTCTTTCAATAACACAAGTTGAAACGACATTCTCCTATATCTTCTTGCTACGATGATTACATAGGAACACTATCAAGAAACCAATCTTCAAGAGCGTGACTAACTCTCACACACTTGTAATAATTTCATCACATAGCTAGAGCTAACTTGATACCCTTGCAATTTCTTCTATCCCAGAGCTAAGCCGTGTTATGAAATCACTTGATGCAATGGGAATCCACCCACTTCCCTTCAAAGTACATATGTAATATAACATTCGTTGAGTTGTGCATAACTAGAACCACATTTCCCCTAACACTTCTTCCCCATTTCTAAATCTCACTAATTTATTGACCTAATCATGCCACAACCCCTAGGGTTTTCCATCAACTATCACCTATCCATATATGCTTCCTTGTAGCATCAACAAATAGATGTTATAGAAAACCAATCTCTATTAACCATTCTTCAATACAATCACTTGTTGCAACTTTCCTCCTACTATGAAACACGTCTTCTACTATAACAATCCTATGTTGCAACACACCTTCTGCTATCACACTCCTTCTGTTGTAACATACTTATTGATGTAACGCATTTCTGTTGTAACCCACATCTGTTGCAACATGCCTTTTCTACCACACACCATCTGTTTCAACATGCCTCTACTGCAACACACATTTTCTGCCACACACCTTATGCTGCAACACACCTCCTGTTGTGACACACCTTTGCTACAACACATATTTGTTGCAACATGTCTTTTGTTGTGACACACCTCTGTCGCAACACACCTCCTACTAAAACATGTCTTATGTTGTGACACATCTCTATTGCAACACATCTCATGCTACAACATGTCTTCTGCTGTGACACACCTCTGTTATAACACAAAACCCATGTTGGTATCATACATTATGCAACAACTTTTATTCACAACCCTCTGTGTTACCTTCAACGTAGAATCACCATTTGATTGTGTAACACAATCCTGAATCAAATGGTTAGCTTATAAACCAAGGAACATCCTCAAACACAGACCTCTCAAATCTATGGTACACATACATACACTTTTGGGATAAAAAAAAACTCTCTTTGTGCTCAGAATTATATTAAGCAACAACACTCCTTCTCCAGGACATCTTACACTAATCTCTCACAATAATACTATACCCTTCATAATGCGACCAAGGGCTAGTTCCCAAATCCAGGGATCCTTCTACATTTGCATAGAGTCATCCATCCCATACAACCTTTCCAATGACTCTGCACCCACCTGTAGGTTATCACCTATCCACATACGACCTTCTACATACTCATACCCCCTGCGCAAAAAGATCACATGGAACTATTCTCTACTGGGATTTACTCATTCAAGTAATAGAATTTAACTTGCATCTATTCATATCAATAGCGCAACAAACAACATCATACAAGATTCCATTCATATGCACACACAGAAATATTAAATCTATAAAACATAAAATCTTTTATTCATTCATACATAGTATAATACACTAGTTGCATGGTTGCACATGTGCTTACAATCTCCGTTGGGTTGTCAAGACAAATTCCATGGCAACCTCAACCACTTCTCTCTCTCATTTTCTTGTGCGACTTGTCATCTTGCCGCCTCCTCTTTCCTCCCCTGCGAGCTCTTCGATGTTGTTTTTTAATCCTTCAGAAAATGTTCGCTTCAATTTGTTATTGGACTCTTCACTCCCTTTCATCTTCCAACTTCAAATTCATCCTTTCCTCAATGAATCTTCACACGTGCAACCTTCCAGTTTCCACATATGGTTATGCGCTCTTCATCAATCCGTCATTTCCTTCCGTAATGTTTTGTGTTCTCCTTCCACACACTTGTCTTCTACTAATTATGTAGAAATGTGTGTCCATCTTGTAACAATGCTCCCTCTATTGCACGGTCACACTCTGCAACATTCATTCGATCTGCAACATTGTTGTTACTCCCCGCAGTCTGTCACATTTTGTCGCTATTTATTTCCTACAACACTTAATCGTTTTTGTAATAGCTATGTCACATACCACAATCACCTTCTCTGTGTCAATCCCCAGGATGACCATGATGCTCCCGCATCAATTTCGATTGTTGAGATTGCACAATCCAAGTGCTTTAAAGGTTTTTTAGGGAGTTGAATCTATTTATGCATTCAAAAATGCAATTTAAGAAATGAAAATTGTCATTTCAGAGAGAATTGCATAGTCATATTTCCTTCTCTTATTGTAATCATAGGTGGATTATACCTATAAAACCTAATCATAGAAAAATACTTCTCAAACTAAATAAGTATAAATGAAAGGATAAATCCCTATTGGTATAAAAATTATACAAAACCCTTACTTAAAACTAAGTTACTCATAGAAATTATGTAAACCTTATTACATAAAAGTGATTTTTACAAATAGTAAGATATGATATTTTTTGATAATTAAAATCATCAACTTACATGTTGTTGAAATATGATATTCATTTCACCGAGAATTGCAGTCATATTTCCTTCTCTTATTGTAATGATAGGTGGATTATACCTATAAAACCTAATAATAGAAAAATACTTCTCAAACTAAATAAGTATAAATAAAAATATAAATCCCTATTGGTATAAAAAGTATACAAAATCCTTACTTAAAACTAAGTTACTCATAAAAATTATGTAAACCTTATTACATAAAAGTAATTTTTACAAATATTAAGATAGGATATTTCTTTATAATTAAAATCATCAACTTACATGTTGAAATATGATATTCTTTTTATGATTAAAAGAGTAATACAAAATCATAAACTTGTATGTAAAATAATTTTTATAGAAAAAAAATCTAATAACTAAGAAAAATGATGTGGGTAGAGGTTAAAGGCCCATTACATAGTAGCATCTACTAGGAGTAAAAATGTGCCCCTTTACCCACCACTAACAACTTATTTCAAGTAGGGTGGTTTTCCTTGAATAACAATAATAAATCAACCCCTATTCCCTAATAGCAACAAATAATAAGCGTCTCCATTACTAATTGACATAATGACTTATGATAAATTTTCCTATTTAATTAAAAAAACCTACTATTATAAAATATATTTTCCATCTTACTTTATATTGATTATAGAAAGTGAAACCATATTTTTTCCATCTTATCCTCTATGGATTAAATTATATTGTAACTAAAAAAATCACTATTATAAAATATATTTTCCATCTTATTCTATATTGATTATAAGTACCATATATGTTCCATCTTATCCCAGATATCTTTTCCATCTTATCCTATATTGATTATGAAAAGTAATAAGTATAAAGTTTTAATACATATACTTCAAATGTAATGGGATTTTTCATTTACTGATATTATAATAAGTTTTCTATTATTTGGAATTAAAGATTTTCAAGGATATATATATATATATATATATATATATATATATATATATATATATATAT
>ML781724.1:369521-400272 GCA_009831015.1 Picea engelmannii
TATATATATATATATATATATATATATATATTGCATTTGAGTATTGCTTGTGCAATCGTGAATGTCATCGGTGTGAAGGTAACTGTAATTGTATGTATATATGTCATTACTTGTTTGTCCATTTTTTAACACTATCAGATTTTCTATGTAGTGGGAATTGGATTTTGATTCTCCCATGGGCCAAATTGATGTGAATATATTTACGAAATCAGTGAAATGACAAATGGTCATTGTCATTATTAATGAATATTGTTAGTGGAACTTTTTCTGTGTTTATTTGATAACAAGTTATAAATTTGACACTTCATAAAAATGATCAAACCATCGAGATTTGACAACATAATTGTTAAGATGATCGAGACGTGTATAGCTAGATAGACAATCTGAACAAAATATGGAGCGAAATCTTCAGGTTAGAGCAGGATCTCCCAAAATAAAGAATGAATATGAAAACAAGTACTCACATGCAATCTCTCCCACTATATTTGTTCATGTCACGCATCACAATATATTTCATAAGGGTTTCCAAGCGTACAATGGATTGAGCACCACTCAGCGTAGATACACGAGTTCCTTTAGGAATGGAAGAACCACAAGACAATTACTTGGTTCTTGGATTTCTATATAAGCTTCCTATCAAGTTTCTATTTCTTCATCCCTAGCAAAGGTGTGCCTAGGCAGGCAATTATAGGTTCAGCAAATATGCAACAAGCTCTCCCTCTTGCCCAGAAAATGAACTCACAAGCTTCCTCTATCTGTGAATTTGATCCTTCCATCAACAATATCCTGGCCAAGTTTGCCGAATCAGTCCATTAATAATAATAAATATAAGGGTAATTTCTCCATACTATAATGTATCTAGTTACGTCGAAAGGGTATACTTATTGGAGATGGGCACAATTAATCACCTTTTAATCTAAAATTTTAATATGATGATTAACAATTGAAAATGCTGGAATATTCTTAATAGTCCTCCCAAATCAATGAATGTGATTTACTCTTCATAACTTCCTTGTATTTTTGAATGCATGTTAACGTGTTTACTTTTTAACATTTACCTAATCATATTAAGAAATTATTGGACCACCATATGTGCATTTCAATTATCCGTGCATTTCAATTCACGAAAGTGTTATCCGTCCAGATAACTTTCTGCGTTCACCAACCGCAACACCAACCACTTTACGGCTGTGCTAGTATAAATAACTCATAATAATAACTGTAAGGGTAATTTCTCCATATTATAATACAGTTAAGTATGGTGACTGAATTGTGATGCATTGACTGTGATGAACTTCAATGTAGTAATTTCTCCATATTATAATGGAGCTAGTATGGTGACCGAATTGTGATGCATTGATTATGATGAACGTCAATGCAGTAAATGTGATCATGTGGATTTTAATTTACTGTTGCCACTATCATAGAAGTGGGTTGAATAATGAAGATGTTAGACTTCTAATTGGTTGTCATAATCATAATCACTTTAGTTTCACCTTTTCATCTGAAACCTCGGCTTACCATATCCTCTGCAGTCTCATTTTTCCCATAGAGTTCCTCTTCAGCCTTGCTAATGGCACTTTTTTTGAAATGGTCAAAATTTAAAAAAAAAAATGAAAAAAATTATGGTAAAATTGGCTTATAACAATAGAATAGAAATTAGCATTTATGAATTTTCATAAAACTAAAAATGAAAGGGATACAAAACACAAAGATATTCATCAAATTTCCATTTAACTGGGAGGAAGGTAGATGTGATGTGAAATTCAGAGAATATAGAGAATAGAGGATGATGAATGTGAAAACTAGAAAATAATAGTATTCAATTTTTTGGAGTTTTTATGGACATATTTTAGGATAATTTTTTATTGAAATCTGATGAAAAATTGTTGGAACTTTAGATTCTAGTAATTAAATCTGTATAACTTCAGTACCCAAGATTTTTCAGGGTGCTGAATTTAGTTATGCATTTAAAAATACAATTTAAACAACAGAAAATGGTGATTTCACTCAAATCTATTTCGAAAAATTCCCATGAAAAAATTCAAAAAATAAAATAATAACGTGATGGATTGCAGGAAGAAATCCTTGAAAAAGGGTTCAATTATGAAGAGGGAAGTGGGGTCGCTTATACAGACTTTTGCACCCCAACTTTTTCTCAGACCACCTTTTTATCTTCCTTCACAAGTGCGCATACGGTGCTCGTCAGCATATATACACAATAGTGTTCGTCGAGTCAGCCAGTACGTGATCATCCGCATATATACACAATAGCGTTCATGATCACAGATATATATACACAAGTTGTACTGTTTACCGCGTCAGCCAGGTCGTGATCGTCACCCATATATATAGACACGTTGTTACTCGAATTAGTGAAAAACAACGAGACCAGAACGTTGCCAAAGACTTTGCTTTGCTGTGTTCGGAAATAAGTAGAGGCGATTGTTGCCAAAGACGTGGCTGCTTTGTTTTTTTCGATGAGGAATACGTACAGAATAAGAAATAAAGTTGTCCCGCACCACGCTAGATTTCACCACATATTACCTTTCACCACCTTTTCTATCACGCACTTTATTCCTTTATTAATTTATTGGCAATCTGTCCTTTGCAATTTAGTCATGAACCTTTCATGTCACGTAATTTAGTGGCGGACCTTTCCCATCACATAAGTCCTTCCTTCTATTCCATGGATATGTTATTTTATGCATTTATTAATAATCACTATTCTTTGAATGAATACCTTACAAAAGGATCAACCTAAAGGCAATAGTATTTAGTGTAACTTCCACATCACACAAGTTCTAAAATTCAGCGTGCACCCTTTTGTGTCTTATGCACACGCCCTATAAGGGAGCCTCGGACTTGCACATGGGGAACATTATGTCTAGTGCACACAACATAATATTCTATGAGTCCCACCATGAATCAAAGTCATGTATAGATCATTTATCTTCTAAAAAGTCAAATTGTTGTTTAATAAAATGAATAGTTGTAGGTTAAATTTTCTATGAAATGATGAGTTTTTCTAGGGATATTTGCTTGAAATTCGATGAGAAATTGTTAGATTTATAGATTTGAGTGATTATTTATGTATAATTTGAGTGTCCATTGGTTTTTAGCATGTTGAATCCATTTGTGCATTCATAAATGGATTTTGAACAACAACAAAATAGTGATTCGTATAAACTTATATCATTGGATTCCCACGAAAAAAAAACATTTTGTAGAACTAAACAATGCTAAATGAATAGGTTCAATTCCATTAAATAATTGATCATGCTCATTATAAATAGGCTAGAATGGAGGCTAGAAGAGATTGGCCAATTTAGATGTGTGTTTATTGCTATCTTGTTTAAGAGATTTTGCCTTGAAAGAGATATAGTTGTAAGATTTTACTTTGCACTTAACAAATAGAGATTGTTAATATTATGTTAATTTTGAAAGAAATATGATTGTAAGCTTTTACTTTGCACTTAACAAATAGAGATTGTTCATATTATATTAATTCCTTAGTTGTGTGTAATTGTGTTTGCATTTGTTCAAATCACGATAAGTTGTTAGATCATTGGCAGTGTATCCCCAAATTTATATCAACACGTTTTTCCATTGTGTTCCACTGCCTTGAAAATCTTATGTCAATCTAAATATTTTAACATATCAAAACTAAATTTAATTGGTATCAAAACTTGAACCCTTCTACCATATATTTCCCATTTAAAAATCTTTAACTTTTTTACATTGTGTTTCATTAGCTTGAAAATCTTATTTCAATCTAGATATATTCAACATATCAAATTTTTGAGGTAACATTATCATCCCCTCAAACTATCTTCATGCACATAAATACATATCAAATTTTTGAGGTAACACTATCATTCCCCTCAAACTATCTTCATGCACATAAAATTAACAAACCATGGGATATGGGATATGAAGTGGTTTTTTTATTTATTTTTATGCACATAAAATTAACAATACCATGGGATATGAAGTGGTTTTTAATTTAATAGATTAGTTATAGAATGTTGTGGAATAAAATTTGTGCAAACAAAGAAAATAAATATACCATTTAACAATACTAGGGGATATGAAGTGGTTTTTTATTTAATAGATTAGTTATAGAATGTTATGGAATAAAATTTGTGCAAACAAAGAAAATAAATATATGACTAATTCATAAAATTAACAAGATATAGAACATCCCCATCTTAACACATTATTTGCCGGAAGAAATTTTTATAAACATTAAAATTTATAATGAAAATGTTCAATTAGGAAATAAGTAAATTAGGAAATAAGTAGTATATATTACAAGTACTAATGAATTTGGCATTTATATGTCTAACCTTTCACTTAAATACATGTACAAAATGGTATATATTACAAGCACTAATGAATTTGGCATTTATATGTCTAACCTTTCACTTAAATACATGTACAAAATGGTATATATTATGAGCAATAATTAATTTGGCATTTATATGTTTAACCTTTCACTAACCTTTCACTTAAAGTTAAAGTTGTGTATTAAGTGATGTACATTTTTATAATTGCATTTAAGTCCAATGTCATAGTTTCTATATTCAATGCTTATTATATTTATTTAATTTATATTTATTTAATAAATTTGGCATTTATATGTCTAACCTTTCACTTAAATACATGTACAAAATGGTATATATTACGAGCACTAATTAATTTGGCATTTATATGTCTAACCTTTCACTGACCTTTCACTTAAAGTTAAAGTTGTGTATTAAGTGATGTACATTTTTATAATTGCATTTAAGTCCAATGTCATAGTTTCTATATTCAATGCTTATTATATTTATTTAATATATGATGTTATTATTATATACTTGTAATGAAATACGACAACTAATGAAGAAATAGTACTTAGTTGTACAAATGAATTTGGTAGGAAGAAATATATTCAATGCTTATTATATTTATTTAATATATGATGTTATTATTATATACTTGTAATGAAATACGACAACTAATGAAGAAATAGTACTTAGTTGTACAAATGAATTTGGTAGGAAGAAATAATAGTTAGTTGTACAAATCAAATGGAATGTATGATTTACTTTGACATGATGTCCTAATCTTGGTTTTAATACCAATGTTATAAATATTAAAGTTTATAAGGCAAATGTTCCAATAAGAAGTAAAGAAATATATGTATAAATGATTACTAAGTATAAGTATGAATGAATTTTCCATTTATATTCTTCATGGTGACCTTTCATGTAAAGTTGTATATCCTTATGCAATGTACCTTTTAAAACTTACATCTATGTCTAATATTTAGTATATTCTATATTTATTATATTTTTTTAATCTAGGATGTTATTTTATAATTTTAAAACTTACAGCTATGTCTAATATTTTAAGTTAAGTTAAGTATAGTCTATATTTATTATATGTTTTTAATCTAGAATGTTAATTTATATACATAATAGCAATCCATTCATAGTTAAGGTAAACATTGAAATCAAATTGTTCAAAGGAGATATTGATACTAAATATCTAGATAAATGGTTATAGCAACGGGAATCATACTCCATTGTAAATCAATTTTCTAATTTAAAAGAAAAGATTGCATTTATTACTCTCAAATTTTCCCCAAATGCATTCTTACGGTGGAAATATTTCACCAAGTAGAAAGAATAAGAAGAAAAATACAAGCATATTGGAACAAGTCAAGATAATTATAAAAGAGAATTTGTGTCCCATGGGAAACCTTGATGATGAATACATACAATGGTATAGATGTCAATTTTCATATGAAACTCTACGTAACTAATTTCAAATCTGAAAATTGCTTCTTAGTGATGTAACAATCAAACCCTAGATGTTATTACTGAACAACTTTACACTGAAATTATTGACTGAAAACATATGCAGTGAAAACACAAAGATCAAAGATGAATTATTAATACACATGAAACACAATTTCAGTCATGCAAGTTTGTTATCATCATAAATCCTAAGGGAAAATCCAACCCTCCCAACCAATACAATATCACCAAAATCTGAGGACAATTCCTCCAAAGTCACCAAAACAAAGAACAACCTTGTTCTCCAATAACCATACAAATCATAAGAGCACACCTCAGAAATATCTGGAAAACTCCTTTGCACACAAATTTGCTATAGACCACCTGTACAACCTATCAATGTCCCTATCAGCCTATACGGATCTATACCTGCCCAGAAAATCAGATACATGATTCACCAACTGGAAACCCACAAACATATGTTGTTTGCTCCACTACAAATCGTGTATACCGTATACATGATTTGTCCTTCTGCAACCCACATATATGTGTTCTTTGTCCTCATGCAAATTATGTATGGTACGAAAAATCCGCTCACACGTCTGACCTTCTTCATTCCTCTCTGTTGGGCCATAATTGCCACCTTACAAACTTCCCCTTTATTAAGATCACCAATCCTCCTCGCACAAGTTCAGACTCACTTATACTAGCTCCATCATGTCTCCACACACTCTACATGATATCTAATGATCCAGGAGACTAAGGATATGATCCAGGAATCCCATAAATGTTTCAGGAGATTCAAAATGGGCCAAGAGGACAAAAAAGGGTCAAAAATCAAATTTCTCGGAATCTAGTCAAACTAGTGCCAAGTCGAAGACCTTGTCGCAATATTTCCAATGGCATAAGAGGCTCGTCAAGTGGAGCTAGAACGAAGAAGATATGGTCAGTCAAAGTTTCGGTCAAACATTTCAAAGTCAATAGGGTGCCATCACCATCCGTACAGCTAATCGTATAGGGTGACGTTAGCATGCCATGTGGCACAACTAGGTGCTAACATGTGGCAGTTAGATTTGGCATTTTTGGAGTCTAATTGGGCCAATTGGCAAGTGTCACGTGGCACCCCCAAGTGATGCCATGTGGCACCACCCAAGAGCTACCACGTGGCAACCCGATAGGACAAAAAGTGGTAGTTCCACTGGGCAAGTGATTGGGAAAGACTCAGTGTATCAGTGGCCGCCACGTGCACCACACACAGAGCGACAAGTGTTAATGGCGTGGTTGCAGGGCAGACATACGTGTGGCAATGAGTTGGCAGGTTTGTCATCATTGATTGGAGAACATGCAGCGTATGGAAGGGTGCCACGTGGAACCCCAAAAATTCCCAAGGCGAGCTAGGAAAAAACAAATTCAAATTAAAACTCTGCCAACCGTCTGGCACATTGTAATATTCACCCTGAATTTTGGTTTTTAAACCAAGGCTATTATAGAGCTTGGGGGAGAATACATGCGCACACCTAGGCCATACAATGGCATGGAGAATGAGGCAGAAGTATTGTGTAATGGTTGTAGGTACACGCACACATTACGAAGCGAAGAGCCGAGGAGGCCCTGGGATGGAAAGTGTCCATTTTTTACATGTAAATAATTGATTTTGCACGTTTTCTCACCGCAGTCACAACAGTGAGATCCATTTTTGCATGAGAGCTTCAGATCAACATGCTTATTTCAGAAAATCCCAATGTAAGCATGGTCTTTATGATGTTATTTTATTTATGAGATGTTGCAGCAATTGTATGCTTTCTCTAGGTTTCAAAGAGCATGGAGAGATGCAACATGGCAAAAAAACCCATTTTAATGCAGGAAACCTCATCTTTTCACCCTTGCCCATAAATAGAGGTTGTTCAGTGTGGGAGAGAAAATTTTGGCACTTGGTTGGAAGGTAGCCAACATTGCAGTCAAAAGTATTGAAATCTTGAGACATATGTGATGATTGTGTTTGTGTTGGGATCTGATCAGAAGATCCAAATATGATCATGAATTCATATTGAAGGGAGTATTCATTCTTCTTCCACAAGTTTGTGAGAGTGTTTACCCATGGATGGTCCATGGAGAGTGCCTCATGTTGAAGAGATATTTTTCCACACCTTATGAGAAATCGTTCTTTATACATAAGAACACCTTCTTCGATGTTGTCACTGGGAGTGGGACTATATCCCTTGTAGTTGTAAAGGAGAAGCATATTTTTAAAGAGGAGACTAAAGTTGCTAAGTGGTTGAGAGAAGCTTGGAGACATAGCCCATCCAGGGTGAACTTCGTTATCACGCGGTGGCTTCTTGTCTCTTTTATGTGATTGCTTATCTTTCGATGTTCTTGTTCATTTCATATTCATGATGCTTTCCTTTATTTCCACAAATTAAGTATCAGTAGCTTCAAGTGATGATATATGAGATGTAATAAGTTGATTATCCAAGTTTTGATTCAAGCCTATAAAAAATTAAATGTCATCATTTTAAGAAATCAAATCAATTAAAACGATCTCAAAATTGACCCTTGAAGGAGTGACATAAGACTAAAGAAGAATTGGCAACAGTATCACCCCGAGCTCCGATCAAGTGGTATCAAAGCAAGAATTGACAAAGATTGCAGGTATTGAAAATGGAGAGAACACCAAAGCAGGCGTGCTTTGATGAACTACAAGAGATCAACCAAAGCCTTCAAATAGAGAATGTTGGCTTGAAGAAATTGCTACAAGTTGTAGAAGAGGAAAATAAAATGTTTCAGCTGCAGCTACAAGATATGAAGGTGCAAGTTGGAGAAGACTCCACATTAGAGGAAGTAAAGAGGCCATCTTGTGGCCATGGTGGATATACTAGTTATGGATCTGATCATGATAGTGTTGTTGGTTGTGTCTATTGTCAGATGATAGAGGATGTGATCTAGGCACCAGGGAACCAAGGAGGTTTCTTGGAAGCCTCATCTACTGCTCCTTCCCACTAGGAGAAACAATCGGGCACATTTCGGGAAGAAGACCGAGTGTCCCAGACTGGAATGGAGGTAAATAATCCATGTTTAGTTAATTTCTTCATTGATGATGATATCTTTTTTGGAGTCTGTGAATAACATATTATAGGCATCAACTTAAAGTTAATGAAGAATATGGGGTATAAAGGCAGAGGCCTTGGAGCCAACAACCAAGGCATTGTGGATCCCATCGAGGTGGTGGAATGGCCTCGATATACCAGGCTAGGTTATGTCTGATAAGAGGTTGGAGAATGCTCCAAAACCAAAGAGGAAGAAAACTCCAAGACTCCATAAGCCAGTGAATCTTCAAGTGACGGAACCGAATCAGCGTAGGCTGAGAGCACATCATCTCAAGATCGTGATTTCGAGACATCTCCAAAGGGAGATGAGCATCAAAAAGGAAGCTCTAAGGAAATCTCTCCTCGCCAGTCTAGAACCTAAGACAACCCATCAAGGTATAAAAATTCGCAGTGTTCTAATGTTCCATTTTATTATAAACACATTGATAATGTAAAACAAATCTTATGGCATAAGAAACCATGCAACACTGGAAAACCATGTTGTTTTCCAGTGTTGGAAAAGAAAATATTTGTATAGAAAATTTATGGCAACCATAAAAGATACAAGACTTGAAGACCCTTATCCACATGAGGAGAAAAGGAAGGGAAAGAGAACCTTGAAGAGGAAAGAGAATTGCAACCATTGCGACATATATGGAGACCATGAAGCCACCTATTGGAACCTCCATCCATAGCTACGTACCAAGAAGGAAAATAAGGTTAGGAAAACACCTTTGAAGGAACCATCTAGTGAAGCAGCTCAACAAGGAATCCAACTACCGAAAGAAAGCTAGCTATTGGAAGAAGGCCATTTTCTGGAAAAGAGACAACTCGAGGAGAAGGATACATTCGTCTTGATGACTGAAAAGATGGAAAAATTCTTTGAGTTAGTTGATAATGGCCATTATTGTAAATCACTTGTTTCTTCTAAGACCCCATAGAAAGGAACTTTTTAAAAAGTGATGAATTGTATAACATCACTTATTTATGCAACATAGTGATAGTTTAGGCCTTGTGAGGTAGCTTTGGGTTTGGGATTCCATTATAAGTCTAAGAGACATTTTTTAATCTCATAATGTAAGACTTTTGGGGTCCAAAATTCCTTTCAGTGGGAAGGTATGATCCAAGAGGCTGAGGATATGATCCAGGAAGCCCATAAATGCTTTGGGAGATTCAGAATGGTCTAAGAGGATAGAAAAGGGTCAAAAATCAAAGTTCTTGCAATCTAGTCAAATGAGCACCAATTCAAAGAGCTCATCACAAGCTTTCCAACGGTGTAAAAATCTTGTCAAATGGAGCTAGAACGCAGAAGATATGGCTGGTCAAAGTTGCGGTCAACCAAGTCAAAGTCAACAGGGTGACATCAGCGTCCGTACAACTGACCATACAAAGTGACATCAACATCTATACTTATGAAGTAATCATCTGTACTGATGATGTCATCATGCCACATGGCACCTCCAGGTGTTGACACATGGAAGTCAGATTTGGCATTTTTTGAGGCCATTTGGGCTAATTGGCAAGTGCCATGTGGCACCCCTAGGTGATGCCATGTGGAACCACCCAGGAGTCGTCATGTGGCAGGATGATAGGATGACAAGTGGAATTGCCTATTGGCAAGTGACTGGGCAAGACTCGGCATATCAGTGGACACTATGTGGCCCCATCCAGTGGCTGCCATGTGCCCCACATAGAGAGCGACAAGTGTTAGTGACATGGCAGTAGGGTAGGCAAACGCGTGGAAATGAGTTGGTAGGTGTGTCAGTACTGATTGGAAAACAAGTAGTGTATGGCAGGGTGCCACATGACACCTTGAAAATTTCCAAGGCAGGCTAGGAAAAACCAAATTCAAATTGAAAAAAAAAGGTTGGGCCGGACTGACCGGCGCCGAATCTAGTAGTCGGATTGGTCAGTGGCTAAACTTGACATCTCTGTTCCGTAGTATTTGGATGATCCAAATTATTCGACAAGTATCACCCACTAAATCCGGCAATAGTATCGAGATTCGGGAAGAAAACCCCAACAATGCATTAAATGGAGCCCATTCCCGAGGACCATGCATGGGTCTTGTCAATAGTATGAGCACCCGGAACTATATTTGGTGGTCAGTTTTGCGGGAACGCCAACTTTGGCGAGGCTTGAATTATAAATACGATGGATTTTTAATATCTTCATTGTATCATATATAATTTATAGTGTATGGTTTTAGAAAATACCAAAAGGGGGAGGCCAGTGGGTTTGACCCCAAGACTTCCCCAACCACAAGTCTTAATTAAAAATCTCTTAATGGTTTGGCCAAACGACCACATTGTAATATTCGCCCCGAATTTTGGTTTTTAAACCAAGGTTATTCCAGAGCTCAGGGGAGGATACATGTGTGTACCCAGGTCATACGATGACATGGAGAACAAGGCAAAAGCATTGTTCAATGACTACAGGTATAGGAACGCATTACGAGGCAAAGAGTCCAGGAGGCCCTGGGATGGACAATGTCTTCTTTTTATGTGTAAATAGTCAATTTTGTACACTTTCTCACCACGTTCACAATAGTGCAATCTATTTCTTCATCAGAGCTTCAGATCAACATGCTTATTTCAGAAAATCCAAATCTAAGCATGGTCTTTATGATGGTATTTTATTTATGAAATGTTGCAACAATTGTATGCTTGCTCCAGGTTTCAAAGAGCAAGGAGAGCTGCAACATGGCAGCAAAACCCATTTTAATGCAGGAAACCTCATCTATTCAACCTTGCATGTAAATCAAGGTTATTCAGTGTCAGAGAGACAGTGTTGGCAAGTGGTCGGAAGGTTGCCAATATTGCAGTCAAAAGTATCGAAATATCAAGACATATGTGATGATTGTGTTTGTCCTTGGATCTGATCAACATATCCAAAGATGATCATGGATTCATATTGATGGGAGTCTTCATTCTTTTGCCACCAGTTTGTGAAATTTTTTACCCATGGATGGTCCATGGAGAGTGCCTCATGTTCATGAGATATTTTTCCATACCTTATGAGAAACCATTCTTTATACATAAAAACACCCTCTTCGATGCTATCACTGGGAGTGGGACTACATCCCCTTCAGTTGTAAAGGAGAAGCATTTTTTTAAAGAGAAGAATAAAGTGGCTAAGCGGTTGAGCGAAGCCCAGAGACGTATCCCATCCAGGGTGAACTCCATTATCATGCGGTGACTTATTGTCTCTTTTATGTGATTGCTTATATTTTGATGTTCTTGTTCATTTCATATTCATGATGCTTCCCTTTATTTCCTCAAATTAAGTATTGGAAGATTTAAGTGATGATATATGAGATGTAATAAGTTGATTATCCAAGTTTTAATTTGATTTGGATTCAATCCTATAAAAACTTCAATGTCACCTTGTTAAGAAATCAAGTCAATAATAACGATCTCAAATTGACCCTTCAAGGAGTGACATAAGACCAAAGAAGAATTGGTAAAAATATCACCCCGGGCTCAGATCATGTAATGTCAAAATGACCTCTCTCCTTTATATACAAGTCCTAGGGGTCAACATAGAAGCCCCTCCACAAGTCAACACCAAATTAGGCTTTCCTTATGGGTTTGAAGCCCCAACACAAGCCCACAAATCCCATCATCAAAATCATGAAGCCCCCACTCAAACCCAAGGGGGTTTTCACCAAACCAGAAGTGTGATGTGGTGCCCATAACAATTCCCACATGATCAACACCTAGGTTCCTATGAGAATACATGTCTGAAGTAACAAAAAATCAAGACTCCCTCTTAGCAAGGAAGGTATTCTCACCACACTCCACAAGTGGGAATGCCTCATGATGCTACCAAAGCATCAACACTCCTTCTTAGTGAGGGAGGAATTCCATCCTCCATCATCACCTAATAAGTAGTTATGTATCATGTACTTGATCCTCCACCATAGTCTCTCTTCAATCCATATGATTAGTTTCTCCCTCTACCACTGAAGAAAATCTTGCCCTCTAGTCCTCTTGACTAGTTGCATCCTTGGTTAGTGAAGTGCATCTTGTTGTCTAGCATGATCCCATCCTGGAAAAATTATTTCTCCTAGAAGCCTCCTACCTATGACCATCTCAACCAATGACACCTACCTGACAGTCTTGGAATATGCCTCTCTCCCATCTGGACCTGAAGGTTGGCTCCCATTGAGAGATTGTTTCTCCCTCTGATCCTCCTAACTCCCTCCAAAATCGGACTCCCTTTGAGCCTTCTAACTCCCTATGAAGTCAGACTCTCTCTGAGTCTTCTGACTCCTTATAAGTCCACACAACCTTTAGAGCTACCTGTTCCCTATCCATTTTCCTCTGCACAATCCTGGGAGGCTTCTCCTCCCTACTAGATCATGAGGGATGACTCCCTCTAAACTCTAGCTCCCTCTGAGCCAGTACTACTAGTGGGGCCACCTGCCTAACCACTCATGGAGCTACCTACTCCTCCTCATCTGTCTCTCTTTACTTTCTTGTCAGAGAACATATAGGATGGCCCTCTGTAACTCCAAGAACCAATGTTGATCTGAAGCTAGATCCTTTGGTCATAAAAAACCCCTGTCTAACTCTAAATAATATGTGGTACCCCTTTCTCTCAATATTTGAGACTGAGAGAACTCTCCTCCTGAGTTATGGAAGCCATAACACATTCGACACCCTTAGCACATCTCCTAGCTCCAATTATAATGAAATTGTACCATATCCTCATATTGCATGCTTGACTCTTGTGCCAAGCTCCACACACAAGCCTGAGACGGTATCTGTGAAAGTGTCAAACAAATTTCTAGCACCTGTCATATGGAAAGATTCTCCACTATCCACTAACTAAGTCTCCCTGCTAGAGACTATACCTAAAATGATGGAGACCAACAATAACTCCCTTTGGAACCTATCTACAACCTCATCGACCTATGTTGATGATGCATGTTTCCTTCTTCCTCTTTCCCTCCGATGTGGACACTATGAATCAAAATTACCATAGTCATGACACTCAAACCATCAATATCCTTCCTGGATACCAACCAAGTCTCCTCCTGAATACAATCAGTCCATATCCTCTCAAACTCTGGCAAAATATTTCATGCACAGATCCTGTGCACAAAAGGTTCCCAAAACCTGGGAAGACCAACTCAACATTCAATAAAACATGTCCATCTCGAAACAACACTGCATAGTCCTACTCCTCAATCCTTGAGGCTGAGAACACACTCCTGGCACCATAGCACATTTTCCACTCACAACACACCCCCTGACTCCATCCAGAATACCACTGCTCCATATCCCTATACTGCATGCCTGATCCTTCTACCAAGCTCCTCGTACATATCTAAGTCAGACACTGTGAAAATCATGAACAAATATTGTGCCCTTGTCATGTGTCGGTGGCTCTCACTAGACAAGAACCATGAAATCCTCCAAGGAAAGCATCCAGCTTCTCCAAGTCACGACCATCCAATGAAATTCTACCCAAGTCCATCATCCAAGTCACCAAAATCTCTCAGTTTTTGCACATGTGACCATTGATCCAGTTTCCTCGTTGAATAGTCCCAAGCTACGATTGGACACTCAGTCTAGTCCACTTTAGATCTCCCCAACTAATATTTGCAAATGTCCTCATCCTCCTGGGTCAATTACCTCATACATCGTCATACCTTGAAAATGTAAAAATTTTCAACCCAATGAAGACTTTATCTCATCAACCTGCCAAACGTTTGAATCCATCTCATCTGTGCCAAAGCACCTGAGTTGTACACATGGCATCTCACCATTACAAGCCATTGGAATTCCAACCACAGGGTTGGAAATATGCCACAAAACATATTGTTATGATCCAATCTCTCCACCAATCCACCAGAACTACCAACCTTCCACACCACTGAGCTGCAATATTCCACAACTCCTCGTCTAGACAGTTTGCTCCATGTCTCAAACTAGAGACCGTCTAACCTGTTTCCATGTGTAATGATCATTGTAGCTCCCTCTCAGAGTTATCACCAATGACCTGCTCTTGACCCAAAAATATGCTTTGCACTCAACATGGTGTTTAACACCTTCATTCCTATACAAACTCTGGAATGTGCTATGGTTCCAGTCAAAGACAGTGTTGGGGGCCATAGTTACTATGTCCTCTTCCCTTAAAAGAGTATCAGTTGGCTTCCTTCAGAGAGTTTTTATCTAAGTATGTAAAGACTTATTAGACACTAGAGAGTATCAAGGAACAAGGTCAAGTCATTTGGAAACAATCCAGCTCAATTCAGAGTTGTTGCATCCATTTGGGTCAGTGCTTCCATGGTCAGTTGGGGGATAGTGAGGTCAAATGGATATCAAAGTCATGGTTTTCCCTACTCTACTATCACCTTATAGGTAGTAGTATAATATCCATGATCATCACTACGTCCATCAACATCTTAAACGATACCCAAACAGGCTCATCCCAACCTTTCTCAGCTTGTCATGGGCCGGATTCTTAGTCCGTATGACCCCCCTACGAAGGACGCAAAGTTAGCGTCACTCGAATGGACAAAACCAATAGTTGTGACTTCCTGGTCTGATTTTGTTCATATTTTTGTTTTAAAATGAAAACAAAACCTAGAAATGGTGTAGGGTAGTGCAATACCTTTCCAACGGTATATTGTGTGCTTAGTTTCGACCCCCGGTTGGTAAGAACAAGCCTTCGCAAGTTCATGAACACTTTTGGACACCATATTGGTTGTAGTTGTTCGGGGTTAATACCTTGTTGTTAGAGATTTTTAAATCAGAGATTCAACAATGCCACACTATAATGGACTCAAATACCTTTCCAACGGCTCCTCATTTGCCTCATTCTGACCTCGGATGGCCCAGTTAGAGTTGTCACAAGTTTGTCAATTATTCTGGGCAAAGGGTTTCATGACATATAAAATGGTCATTAATGGCCCCAACGCACAAATCTATGGTCATTTCATCGAAGTAATCATCGATACCTTTCCAACGATACTTCAGTTTCCTCGATTGGATATCGTATGGAAATATGGCGCCTTTCCTCTGCTAAAAAATGCCCAGAAACTGCTGAAAAATAAAAAAGGAGGGGAGGGGGTTTGAAACCAAGACCTCCCACTCCCAAAAATATTGGAGAAAAACCAAAAAAATTAAAAAAATTTGGTGGTGGTCAGCCACCCGTCCACCACCAGAGTGCCACCACCACCAAGCAAGCTTCTCCACCTCTGCACATGACCTAAATCCCCATGGGATCCCTCATCCATTTCTCCCTGTGCTCCACTTACTCCTCCACTCCCACCTACCACCTATGTGTTGCTCCTCCCTTACTCCAACCACCGCATGCACCCCAAAACCCCACGCTCTTCTTCTCCATTTCCCCCTCTGTCTCCTTCTCTTTCTCCATGCACGCAGGCCCCTCCCAATTCCATCCTTCCCATTCTTGTGCCCATCCCCCTCCTCCATGCAACTCCACCTCACCACCTCATGCCCAATCCACCACCGTGTGCGTTCTCCCCACTCCTCCTCTTCTCTGTGCAGACGGACCTCCCACACTTCCTCCGCGTGCTGCCACCACTCTCCCCTTTACCCATTCTCCAAACCCACACGGCCTCCCTACACAGTGACCCTCCACCTCACCTCTCTACATGCCTCTGCTCCCCCCTTCCTCTCCTCCTCTTACTCCACGCGCAACCCTCCTATTACACATTATTTTGGTCATCTTGATGATCCATTGACAAACATGTGTTCATCTTCCCAAAATAGCCTATCTTCATGAGAAATGTGATTGACTTTCTCTTATCAAAAACCTTATTAAGGAGGGTCGTCGCAGGCTGCACCATAAGCAGGGTGCGACGATGCCTGGTCATTACCCTCTACCCTAAAGTTGGTTGGCGACATCTCTACAGGCTACTCTACATCTAGGGTGCGATGATGTCAAGAAGCTAGGAAAAGGTCAAACTTCACAAAAGTTCTAGAAGGGGATCTTCTAGAAGATGAGGTGGCATCCGTATGGTTGGGATATTACTCGCTTATTTGATTTGGTGGGATCATCCTAATCTCTTCAACCATCTCTCTTTCCCATATATAAAGAGAGATTTCTCATGGAAAAGGCTAAGGGTGATTTGAAGGTTAATGAAGGTTGATTCAAGCAAGATTATTATTGAATAGGTTAAGAATTGGATGAGGAATTCTACTTCAGTTCATACTTGAGAGCTTCATTTCAGTTTGTCAAGTCATTGTGGATCTTCTTCATTCAAGGATTGGAGCAAGTGTGTGTGTCAGAGAAAAGGGTCATTAGAAGGGCACCTTGCAACATCAAGGCTTTGGTTGTAATCTCCACTTTCATTTTAATATGATATAGTGATATGTTTCTTTCCCATAAAACTTTCTTTGTTTTATTGTATGATTCCTTGATCACATACATAAGTTATCGTTGAGTATATTATATTTCTTTCACTTTGGTTGGCTTGTGTTCCCTTGCAAGTTCAACATCACAGGAGCACTGGAGTGGAGCTAGGACGACAATGACAAGAGGAAGCGATATTTAAATGATATCTTTCACATCTCTTGTTAGATAATAAACTCAATGATTAGAGCTTAGGGAAAGTGGCATGTTCTGTTTTGTTTTGTTCTAGTTCTAGGTGGATCTAGGGAGATCTGTTTATGGCAACATTTACCGATAAGTCCCATAACACCTCCCTCCTCCCACACTCCTCCCCGTCTCCCTCCTTTGCACGAACAACCACCCCCTCTCCTCCACTACGCGCTCCAACCACCGTCGTGGGGACAGGTTTTAGATTTTTAATTTAATTTTAATTTTAATTTTTATTCTATAGTTTCTTATATGTTATTTATTTATTTATTTTAATTTTAAATTTTTATTATTAGTTTTAAATTTTTGTTTTATTTTATTATATATATATATATATATATTAAAAATAAAATTATTGTTAAATGTTTTTTAATAAAACTAAAAATTTAAATAAATTTTAGTCATATATTTGAACTATATAATTTTAATTTTAATTCCCCCCCATAAGGGTTACTAGACTTTTTAATTGCATAACTTTGCCATAAAGAGGTGGAATTTTGCCCGTAAATAGTCAAAACGACTGGGGCGAAGTCAAGAATGCATCCATGGACTTCACCTCCTCAAATTCATCCCAAAATTTCATTGGCACTTCCCAAAGCGACAAGGACTCGTTATTGGCCCAAAAAGCATGCGCCAGAAGGAGGTCTAATTTGGGGGCCTCCGAGGCCAAATTGGGTTGAATGAGGAAAACCCATTTTAGATACAGGTATGAAGGCCTATAGAATCCTATCAATTCTAGTTTCCAGGCCATAATTTTGTCCCAATTTCAAATTTTTCCTTGATCAGTCTCCTGATTAGCTCCTTCCCGTGCACCTTTCTAAGGCCATATCTTTCTCATCCAGAGTCATATTTGCGCCAAAAGAAACACAGAGGAAAGGTAGTGAACAGAGATACAACATGGGAACAAGAAAAATTAGTTTTTTGGTTTTTTGGTATAGGGTAAAATCCTCTCAAGGTTCATGCCCAGGGGGTCCCTTTGCCAGAAAAGGCCCAAATCGAAGCCATGCTTTGGTCAGCTCAAAGAGGAAGTTATAGGCATCAAAGAGGGGTTATAATCATGTCTGAAAATTTCCTGAAAAGTGGGCATTTCTTTACATACAATGACCAAATCCCAAAGGTCCCTTGCCCTCCTAAGAAGCTCTTCAATTTCCCCACACCTTGGGGCTTCATTCCGGTGAATTCGGTAGCCATGGATGGCTGAGAACAGTCCTATTTCACCTCATCTATAGCTGCAAAACATGGAAAAAATCAAAGAGTCTTTGGGATGGCAAAAATCCCAAGGCAAATGATGATGTGGCATATTAATTTTGTCATTTTATGAAAAATGACTTTTTGTAATAGGTAGTCTCGCATAATTTAGTTTTAGCATGTATACACTGTAATTAAGAGGTGAAATCAGATTTGATTTGATCTCTTTTGGATAAGATTTTGTTTTTAGGATAAGTTTACGTTTTGGTAAAAAAACAAAAACACTTTAGGGTTGGTCCACTTCTCACTTTTCCAAAAGTGACAAGTGTCTTGTAACCTAACCCTAAGACTTCACCTCTTCTTTATAAATAAAAGGGAGATCATTGTAAAGGGGGGAGGATGAATATAGTAACAAAGCTCTATTGAAAATTTCCAAATCTCTGTGTGTGTGTGATAGTTGTTAAATTTTAGTTGTTGGACATGTCACTTGTTGGTTAAGGGTTGAGGGTTAGAAGTAAATTCTTGTTATCTTAGCTATCTCCAGGAGGGATTGGTTAGCTAGGTTTTTGTTGTTGCTTCCTTGAGTTTAACTTACTTGCTTTCACTTTCTAACAGATTTTTATAACTTGTTTAATGTGTTTTAGTGAATATTTTCTAAAGTATTTCGTTGTTTTCGGCTTAGTTAGTGGCTGAGAGTCCTAGGGCCGCTTAGTACAACCCTTAAATAATCCTCATAGTTTTTTTTTCATACTTGTTTTCTTCATTATCTTGTTCATGTACATTTCTATTTTGTTTTCCTGTTATTAACCTTGCTGTCCCAAACAGGAAAATAGACCATTTTGGTCAATTCCCCCCCAGGGACAACCATCTTAGTTGGTTGTTATCTGTCTTTCATGTGTAAATTTTTGTTTCATTTACTTAAGTTTTTTCATATAAATAACTAAAATTTCGTTGTTTGCCTGCAAGGATAGAATCTGTTCAGCTACTCTGCTTCTCCTAAGCGGTTGGGGACCATATAAAGACCTGTTTGAGGCAAAGGGGCCAGCAAGACAGCGAATAAAAAACATCAAATATGATCGGTAAATCCACCCAATCACTCTCATATTCACCTTAGTTCACTTGCACTCATTCTAAAATTTTTGGCACATGTACCCATGTCGATATGCTTTGCTTGTGTAGATAGTTTGAGTAGTTTGTTTATAAATTTTTGTTTATAAAATCTGATCTGTACCATCGTAAATAATCATCACTATTTTGAATTCTAATAAGTAAAATTCCAATCCCCATACAAGGGATCAGTTGGGGCTTTCATGCATATGGCGACCTTGTCGCTCACAAAGAGCCTCAACCCATTCCTTTAGGTTGAATGGTATAATTGTTTACTTGTAATAAGTTAATTTTGTCATTTTTCATTGTATATTTATCGTACACTAATCTACATGTGGTTGCCCCTAAAGGGGTCATGCAAAAATCAGCAAGCTAAAAACACTCAGAAAACCATAAAACACTTGAAAACAAAGCAGGGGTCCGCCCCATAAACACTCAAAACAAAAACTATACTATTTAGCTATATGTGTACACATATTATTTATCCATGACATTATGGCACATACTTAGTTTACTTGTTTTTGTATAAAGTTTTAGATAGATTTCAATTCATCGACCAGGAGGCACGCTTGTGAAAGTAAGACATGACCTCGCCATGTGGATGGCCTGGTCCTTTATTTCAAGAAACTTCAATTTCATAGAATACTAAGTGTCAAAGCTAGGGAGTCTTCATCATGAGCCCCTCAGAAGTTTTCTAGCTAATATAAATTGAGTGGTCTTTCCTTAGCACCACACGGTCAAGGAGTTGAATAGCTCATATTGGCTGGGATACTACACTTCTTGGGTAAGCTCAACTAAAACTCCCCTTAGGGGGGTCCTGGGCCTCTTCCTTTTCGCAGGTATCCTTCTTCCGTCCAAGCCTCTTTAAGAGATCGAAATCACGAGTGACTGGAAGCGGCTAATCCCTACTTCTCTTAACTACATGGGGCACGCTTCAACCTAACCACCGTGGTCTACTAAGAATAATCTTCTTATACTGGTTGGCACAATTCTGGGATGTGTTTCCCTGATCGGGATAACCTTCAAAACAGTGTGGTGGCCAAGGCATGTGTTAATAACTAAAAATTCACCATTAAAATACATTTTAAAGTCAAACATTTTTTTAGTCCACCCTTCATCCACGAACATAAATTGCAACAGTAAATATTCTCCCAAACATAGTTGTAACAACTTGTAAAAAGGATGTCCATTTTCATTTACAACCCCCTTTTTTATTAGACAATCTTCTGGGATCACTTCCTAGGTCACCCCGGGGGGTGCCAAGCCATTTTGCTCTTGTTTCCCTGCCTTAAAATCTTTCAAAAACTTGTTGTTAGTAATTTACAGACATCTGAAAAGACTTGGCAGTAGCTTTTATTCCCATTTTTCAACCTTATTTTTCACTTTTTAACTTAAGGCATCCACTGGTATATTGTTCAGGACCCTAGTTTACCCTGGGAACCCATTCTAGGCCATTTTCCAAGGATTTAAGGGAGCAAACATCTCATTGTTCACTTCGTTTAGTTTATTGTCTTAAAAACTAGTGAGCTTATTTTCATCCTATTGTCCATAATTTTCACCCCCCAGGCCATTTTGGCCATCCAGGAAGTTGAGGGAGGAAAGCACTCGAGGTGGGTGGTCCTAAGAAAGATTTCTCATAAATATTTAACCTCTCATTTTTCCCCTTCATTGTCACCTCAGGCGAAGGACCATCTGAGGTGTGGATAGTCTTTGCCTCGTCCTGAGCTATCAAAGAGGTTGCAACCGACTTCATAGCCATATAGGTTGGATTTGTCCCAACGGACAGATTTTTCTCATAACACATCCCTTTTCTGGTGACTGTTATCACCCCAAAAATTATGGGAATCAACTGGTGACTGAGATATTATCTGTCTCTAGTTTTTTTTGTTGACAAATGATTTTTCATCCTGCAAATAATTTGAGGAAAAAGAGAAAAGAGAAAGAAAAAGAAAAAAGAAAAAGAAAAAAGAAAAAGAAAAAGAAAAGAAAAAGAAAAAGAAAAGAAAAGAGGGCATAAAAGAATTGAAATAAAAGCCCCACGCAATAATAGTAACTTGGCCATACCTTTCAAGCATGGCCAAGTTATTTTTAAATTTGATGTGGATAGGGTAGTGAATGATTTGGCTAAACAGTTTAATCTTAGCCAAAGTGTCTAGGTTAGATTAGTGAATAAATTTGGCCAGACTGTCTAATCCTGGCCAGATAGCCCCAGGGTAGAGTAATTTCTTAACCCAACAGTTTAATCTGGGTTAACTGTCATAGGAAGATAGGTTAGCATTTAGGTTAGTTGCTTCATTGTTTAAGTCCAATAAAACCAGCTCGATGTAAGATGTCACACATGTCTCAGAAACCTAGAGGATAGTTTGTTTGAAGCCCCGTGGTGTTGTTTATTTTAAAATTTGGGGAAAAAAAACCCATAAAATGTGTATATCCTAAGTTTTCCCCCCAGCGGATTCTGATTTATGCCTCCTGCACATTTCGACGGTCCTGATCGCAGCGTCTAGATATATGACTCACATAGCATTACGAACCCCCACGAGCATTATGCTTTTAACTGAGGGGGGGTCCAGAATCGGTGATAAGAATTGCGCAGATCTGGACAGTCGAGGAACGAGTGCTTAGATCCACGATCCAGATTGGATTCCAGACCCCCCCGNGGGTCTGGAATGAATGATAAACCGCGCGTTGAGATCTACGGCCAGGAAGAAGGCGCGTAGATCAACGGCTCTAATTGGATTTTGGTCCCCCCCTGGTGATCTGCTTTTAACCGAGGGGGGGGGGTCCGGAATGGTTTTTCCCCTATGGCGGGCCCTTGGTCATACATGGCATCAGCCTATTGGTCCCGACGTCCCATCACCATCTGCTATCTGACAGCCCCCGTCACTCAGGGATGTCATTTTCCACTTGTTCCACTTGCTCCCGAGTTATGTCAAATCCATAACTGTTGTCAGTCCCCGCTGTCACTCCCTTACCCCTTTTCACTCATGACCAGCCCCTTATTGCGACTTTCACCTCCAATCCCTAGGAGCCACGTCACCCGTTTGTATGTTTTGGCCACCGTCACCTGCCATCGCACCCCCAAGTGGCCCGTTGTCCATTTATTACTAGATAACATACCCGTTATCCTGTTGACCTGTCTCCCGCGTCCGACCGACCCAAGTTTTAAATAAAACTACCATTATTCCCCCTTCATTCACTATTCATCCATCGCACCAGATTACCTCTTAATCCTCCATTGCATTCCCTTCACCTTCATCCACAGTCAGTCGACCCCACTAACTCCGTGTTATTTGCAGGTACTGTTTTAGAGATGGCGCCAAAGCCAAGACAAGCAGAAGGAGAGGAGAATCCTTTTCTCCCGCCTCCTGTCGACCTGGACAAAATCCCATTGGTCGACAAAGACCGATTGATCGTTGATACCATGTGTTATTTCGACTTTTCAGACCTTCAGTCATGGCTCCGAGATGTTTTCCTGGACTAGAGTGATGAAATTGGGCTCTGGGAGTCCAATTTACCCCTTTACCTTTTTCTCCAGATCCACCATTTCCCTGAGTTCGCACTTAAATGCCAAGCTCACTACATTCCCGAACAGAGAGCCATCATATCTTCCTCCAGAGACACCCTGTTCCTCATCACTCCCGAAGACATAGACCAGATGATGCAAATTCCCCGTGCCGAATCTGCGTCCCCTTTCAACCTAGAAATCCTTACTGAGTTACACCAGAAAATGAATTTTCCCCAGAGAGCTCAAATTTTCGAGCTTTTCCTTCCCACCTCCGCTCAATTTCCTTCCATAAATCCCCCTTACCTGTCATCCATGTTCTCCACCAAGGGAAACCAAATCATTTCCTCCCTTTGTGCCCTGCTGGGGTATTATTCCGACCAGTGGGTAGATGAGCCCATTCTGGGTTTTCTATCCATTTTCTCTAATGATGAAAATCCCACAACCCAGTTTGATTACAGCACCTTCTTGGCCGACAATATTCATGAACAATTCGTGAATTTTGGCACAGAAGGCATGTTCAGATACTCAGTAATATTGGCCTACATGTTTGTCTACTTCCAAGCAGATAAATTCAGTTTCTCCATGCAGAAAATAGACGCAGACGGAAGGCCTCAACCAGTCACAGCATGGACCTCTTTGTTGAAGCATAATTCCACAGAGTACAGCTTCAAAGCCTTCATTGATATTTTCTACCACCCTGTGGTAAGCATGTTGAGCGACAGGCCCGAGCCTCGCATCAAGGACGAAGTCCAGAGAATCCTGCATCTCTCAGAGAATACAAAGACCAGGGACTGGTACTTGTATCAGAACCACACCGAGATCAGAGTATTCGGGTGCGAGTTGGCACCTTACAAGCTGCCAAAATATGTGCCGGTAAGAATCTTTGCATTAGAATATATAAGGAAGATCATGAATTCTGATGATATTCATTTTGTATCATTGAAGAAGAAGCAGCAGCAGCTTCGAATCAAGGGAAAGATTGGTTCCTTCATCTGCAACAGTCATGGCGCAGGAGAAGAAGCGAACCGGATGCTGAGAGATATGAAGTTTTTCTTAAGTTTCCCCTGGCACTATGACCCATGCGGGATCATCTCAGAAATGCGGGTGAAAAAAAAAAACATCCCGTACGTTCATGAGTCTAAGCCCGAGATTGAAAAATTCGCCAACCAGACTGTGTGGGTGCCAGACACCTTGGTTGAAGTAGAGAAGCAGATTCTCCCGACCACTGTTCCTCCAATGACAACTCCTAAGGTCGCCAAGGAAAAAAGGCCTCGACAAGATTTGTCTTCGCCTGTCAAGGAGGTGTCGTCTGAAGAGTTCCAGCTGCACACGAAGAGGCCCAAGACAGTTTAAGTCCCCAACCAGACAAAAGAAAAAGAGACTCCACCTACCACAATGACCAAGTCTGTGATTCCATCCTTCGGTTCAAGCATCTTTAAGGACATCACCCCATCATTACCAAAGAAATCCACAGATTCTCCAGTGGACACTCAGCAAGGAAAAACTGGGCCCATGTTGGGCATTTTCGAGAAGTACGAGCTGATTAAGAAAAGAAATCAGACCCTTACCAACAGTGCTTACGCTCAGTTTCAGAAGCAACCGTCCACTGCACAACATAGGTTGTTGTCTGCGTTTGACATAGAAAGAGGCAGGATGCACATGGCCTTCCTTCAGGCACAGGTACCAGACCCCAAGGTGATCACAGATTACAAGAGGGCCACCTTCGAATTCCAGACGAAGGATGTGCATCCAGCAGATCAGATGGATCTGCACAAGAAGACAGGGGAGATGGTTTTCCATACACTGGCACATGCTTCTTCTTCGGCAGCAAAATTACAGGTATCATTGAACAACGCTCAGACACAGCTTAAGATGGAAAAGATATCATCTTTTGCGAAGGACAACAGAATCAAGACCTTGGAGGAGTTGGTTCTAAAGATCGACTATGATCCTTCAAACGTCAAAGCTGCAGAGGAGATGATAAAGAAGAAGAATGCAGACATCGCCTCTTTGAGGAAGCAACTAAAGCTCCCACCCACAGAGGACTCGCAGGCAAAGGAAATAGCAGAGAAAGAAGGCGAGAAGGACGAGATGCTAAAGCTGCTCATGGAGCAGAATGCTCAGCTCAAAGAAATGGAAGCTGAGATGGAGAGGTTATTGAAAGAGAAAGAGAAGTTGAAGCAAATGGAAGGCATTCCATTGAGTGCTATTCCAATTGCAGGATTGAGCACTACAGCAGCAGTAACAGCAATACCATCTGCAACACCAGTGACACCACAAGAAGGAACAACCAACCTCGCCAAATCCATGGAAAAGATGAACCTGCAAGAAACATAAATCAGCAGGCTGAAGAAGGAAGTTGAGAGCCTCCAGGAACTCAAAACTTCTTTCCAAACCAGTCTATCCAAAGAAAAGTAGGTAACTGGCCAGCTCAAGAAGGAGCTACAATAGCTCCAAAAGCAAACAATGGCAGGGAAGACTTTGGCTGAGGTCAAAGAGAATGTATGGACAGATATCACAAAGTCCATGAATGAAATCTGGCCCATGATCCAAATCATGTTTGAGCAGAACGAGTTGGTCCAGAGGAGTAAACAGGCTATTGAGAAGATCAGAGTAGAATTGGGAGATAGACCAACTCAGGAAAATGATATAATCAAATTCCTTAATTCCAAGACCAGAGAAGAGCTAGAAGAGATGAAGATAGAAGATAGAACAGAGACCATCCTTGAGGTCAAGAGAGTTTTGACCAAAAGGGGATTAATGCTTCAACTAGAAGAAAAGGTTCAGACCATGGACCTAGGGGTATAGAAATTCTTCAACAAGATCGAGGATCTCCAGAAGAAGGGTCTCCCTGGTCTGAAGGTTATTAATGATAAACTAATGACACTCCCAAATTACAAAAAGAGACTGTCTGAAGTGTCTACGGAAAGTTCCAAGTTTGTTGGAATACAAGGGAGCATCACTGGCAAAGAATTCCTGGACGCTCTTCAGTTGGACATCAGCATCCAACACGAGATTCGAGACATATTCCTCACTAAGCCCACATTCGCCAAATATACAGAAATGGACGAAGTGTATCGGAGACTGCTCAAAGTCACTGTGCCTAGTCATCTCAGATGGGAGGAACTCTGCGATCTGCTCGATTAAGCAGATGAGTTGTCCAGGTCCAGTCACCTGTCCAGTCAGAAGAGGTTGCGCAGGAACCTCGCCAACGACCTACCCCAGAATTTCCGCGTGCAGTTGCACCAAGTCACCAAGCAGTTTTGATTAGTTAAATTAGTTAGACTAAAAATAGAATGAGCACGTCCTGATCAGTTATGACAGGAACGTTTGTAATTTGAATTATAAATACTTCACTTTTCGAAGTATTGAGGGTTGTTGATTCTCACACCCTAGCGCTATCAGACTATAACATTTTTGAAGAGATCTACCATTAATGAAAAGGAAGCACTTTTACAGGATTCTTGCGTGTATTCACTGGTGATGTTATTCTCTAAGTCGAATGTTTTTCTTGCTTTGTGATCATATTTTTTTCTGAAACTAATCTTTAAGAGTAGCGAATGTTGCAGGATTTATCTTAGATACCCTGTTTCTGACTCAGAAAGATTTTAGTGTTTATCTTCTGGTGTTTTCAATTAAGGAATTCTTAATTGCTTCTTAGTTGAATTTATCTTTCTCATATTTTCTTCTGTCCATCATTTAAGCTACTAAAAGATCCAGTGAGTATATTATCTCACCCTGTGGAAGTCTTTTTCTTCACGTTTATGGTTGTGTTTCTTATTTTATGTAAGCGCAGACCCCATAGCCCAATGGATGTGTAGACTGTTTCAACCATTTCATAAAACACCTTTACAACAAAAACGACCTATTTCATTACCTAGCCTAATATCTAAAATTGAAAACATAGCTAAATCATATAGAGAGATCCCTCTCTGAAGTTGGAAGGGCTAGATCCCAGCTTTAAAAGCGGTTGGATAAAGTTACCTTTGTAGATTTCTTCTTTTTCAACCTCTAGGAAATTTACCAAGTGCTAACATAATGGCGACTCCACTGGGGAGAACTAAAAATTGTTAATTCCACGTTTTATTTCCCCTAAAAAAGAACGTTTAAATTTGAAAAGAAAGTAATGTTCAGAGGTTGATCAAACGTTGTACATATATTTTCAGACTCACAAAATTAATATATATATATATATATATATATATATATATATATATATATAACCAAAAAGAGTTCTGGCTCCGAAGAAAGTCCACACTCGATCTCATCCAGACCCAGAACCCGCGATAGGGATAGATAACCTCGAACAATTGCTCAGGCGAAAGACCCTAACTGCAGGTTCAGTGAGTCATATTCCCCTTCATAAGTCTCCTTCCTTTTCAGGGAAGCCTGCTGCTTCTCTAAACCTTAACCTCGATACCTTTCCACAGCGAAACCTGGTAAGGACACGGTCTGATAGTTTTGTGACTGATATCGTTTTCGACCCAACTGTGTTGCAACCCCGAACCCTCGAACTTTTGTCTCCCACGACTAAACCACAAATCACTTCCTCAGTATTATCCAGTCCCTCCTCGTCCTCGTCTTCAGTCGATACCTCGCCAACCATCCAAGTTATCATTCCACCTCCTCCATTCATCATGGCAGCGCGATATGCTCCTTTGGTGTTGGCTGCGTCGTTACATGCCATGCCCCAAGACTATCAAACCAAACTTCCCCAGTACGATGCAACGGGACCTTTAAACGCTCAACAACATGTTGACAAAATGAACAATTATTTTGACTTGCAAGAAGTTGATGAGGCTGACGTTCAAATGAGATTGTTTGCCCAAATTTTGACAGGTGACGTAAAAAAATGGTTCAAAGCTTTACCTGCCGCCTCAGTCCCTGACCTTATCGTGTTCCAAAGAAATTTTCTTGACAGATGGGAGGTAAAGAAAAACGCTCTCCAGATCTTGTCAGAATACGAGAATATAAGAAGAAACCCAGGCGAGACGGTTCAAGACTACTGCACCCGTTTTAACAACCTGTACAATGCAATCCCAACTGAAATCAAACCCCCACAGGGTCTGGCATTGATTAAATTCCCCGACGGATTTGATGCTGACATGTCTTACCAGTTAAGAGAAAGAAATTACACCACCCTGGAAGACATGCAGAAAAGTGATATTAGTGTGGAGGCCAATCTGTTGGCAAAAAGAGCAAGACAGAGGTTAGAAAGGAGAGTCACGATCAAAGAAGAACCTTCGACATCAACCACAGATTCCAAATTGGATTCTTTGGCCAGAGCAGTGGAAACAATGATGGAAAGACTTACTGTCTCAGAATGGAATCCTCCAAGAGAAAACCCACCATCTCCCCAGGTTCGAAACCCTAACTTTAGGAGAAACCCTCCTCAAATCAGACAGAGAGACCCTAGGGATCAAAGAGAACAGAGGGGTCCAGATCAGCAGATCAGACCTCCTCTACAGGAAAACTATGCTGATGAAGGGGAGGGAGTTATTGAGGAATTGGAGGACACTCATATCAATCTCATGGGAATTCACAACAATGAGGCTATTTTCCTTACCCAAGAAGAGAAGGAACTCTTTCTGCTCAATCAAACAAAGGTAAGTGAGGAAGCCGAAGATGCAGAACAACAAGCCTTTGAAAATGCTATTCTGGAGGTACACCGGCAATACAATCTGCGGAGTAAGAAGACAGAAGGAAGTTCTCCAAAGAAGACAACTGAAACAAGGAAGGTAGTTGAAACCAAAAAGACCTTTGAGCCATCTGTTGAGAAGAATCCTGAGAAGAGTACTGCTGAGAAGTCTTCTGAGAAGACTTCCGCGGAAAAGATCCCTGAGAAGAATAAAGCCGATGCTCCCGTGAAGAAAAACATTACCATTCTGAAAAGGCCATCACAGCCCGATGCTTCACCTATTAATCCACCGAGTACTTCTGAGCCGAAGAATACGGTGGACAAACCAGAAATGATGAGCCAAAGCAGAGCTCCTACACCCTTTAGCCTTGAGGGGGAATTGGCAAAAATAAAAATTCCTATCCCACTTACAGAGTTGATGAACAGAGATGGGTATCATTCACAGGTAATTAAAGCACTGGCCATTGAACCTGACATAGGCACAAAGGCCTTAACCATTGGATTCGCAAGTCATTCAGACACTATGGACCTCACTGATGATCAACCCGAACTTCTTTTTGGACCGGAAGTAGATGGTCGAGATGATACTGGGGAGGTTGCTCCTTTTTACATCAGTTTAAACATACATGACTTGATCTTTCATAATGCTATGCTGGATTCGGGTGCATCCCACAATCTGATGCCTAAAGCAGTAATGGAAAAACTGGGACTGGAGGTCACCAGACCATACAAGGATTTACACTCATTTGACTCTAACAAAGTTAAATGTATTGGTTTGATCAAAGACCTATGCATCACTTTGGTTCAGATCCCTGCGAAGAGTATGGTAATGGATGTGGTGGTTGCAGACATCCCGCCAAAGTATGGAATGTTGCTATCCTGGTCTTGGGGGGCTAAGTTGAAAGGAACCCTGCAGCTGGATATGTCTTACGCCACTATCCCAGTGTTTGGGCAATAGAGGAGGCTATACAGAGAAACGCTGATGAAGTACATGGTAAGTAGCCAATACAAACCACACAATTATCCCCTCTACTCTACACATTCCGGTTTGGATTCGTTCATCTTGTACAATGATGGTGATACAGAGGAGCAAGATACTCAACTGATGGAAGACACACCTAGTCAAGATGAAGGCCCAGAAAGCATTGAGGTAGCAAAGATGAAGAATGTGATAACTGAAGAGTTACCCGCTGATTTCTGGAGCATGGATTTTGATGGTGCTATGAGTAAAGAAGGAGCAAGAGCTGGAGTCTGGATGCATAATCACAGAAACAGGTATTCATAAAATCACTCTTACAAATTAAATTTTCAATGTACTAACAATATTGCTGAGTATGAAGCTTTGATGCTCGGCCTGAAACTTTTGAAGAAAGTTGGTGCTAAGCAGATACTGGTAAGAGGTGATTCTGAATTGATAATCAAGCAAGTCAAAGGTGAGTACGCTGCTAAACACCCTCGTCTTAGAGCTTATAGGAATGTTGTTCTTGATGCTTTGAGGTGTTTTACTGAAGTCGACTTGCAGGTAATGCCGAGGGGACAGAATATTCTGGCCGACGGATTGGCTACGTCAGCAGCCACCTGTAAGATTCCTTTCCGCCCGACTCGCCCATATATTGTTGAAGTGAAATGTAGATCGACAGTTCCCGAAAATATCAGGTATTGGCAAGTGTTTGGTAATGACGATCAAATCGAGGATTTTCAGCTGTGTAAAAATGAGTTTGAATGTACAAATATAGATTTAGAAAATGAAGATGAAAATGTAAATAATTCTGATTTTGAAATAGATAGTGTGAATACTGTAGATTCAGGAGTAGATACTGTAGATTCAGGAGAGTTAGGGGATGACGAAATGGATGCCGATGTTTTA
>ML781724.1:400322-420991 GCA_009831015.1 Picea engelmannii
ACAAATATAGATTTAGAAAATGAAGATGAAAATGTAAATAATTCTGATTTTGAAATAGATAGTGTGAATACTGTAGATTCAGGAGTAGATACTGTAGATTCAGGAGAGTTAGGGGATGACGAAATGGATGCCGATGTTTTACAGTTGAAAAGCAATGTTTTACCTAGAGGTCTTGTTCCTTTAGAAAATCTGTTTGACTGTAACGATGTAGCTAAAAAACCAAAAATAGAAGCCCATGGACAAGAGGTAGAAGACTGTAATATAGGGACTGAAGAGAAACCTAGGATGGTCAAACTGTCTAAATCATTACCACCAGAGAAAAAACTCAAATACATTGAGCTATTTAAAGAATATTTGGATGTCTTTGCCTGGGGATATGAAGACTTGAAAGCCTATGATACCAGCATCATACAACACAAGATTCCAATAAAGGAAGACCAAAAACCGTTTAGGCAGAAACTTAGGAGGATAAATCCCAAGTTGCTTCCTCTGATAGAAAAGGAAATCAAGAAAATGTACGATGCCAAGATCATAGTTCCATTACGTTTTTCCAAGTGGGTCTCCAATCTGGTCCCTACACGCAAGAAAAGTGGGGAAATCAGACTCTGCATAGATTTCCGTAATCTGAATAATGTTTCCCTGAAGGATAATTACCCATTGCCGAAGATGGACCACATCCCGCAAAGAGTGGTCGGGTCCAAACGAATTTCTCTACTAGATGGTTTTTTTGGTTATAATCAGGTCTTAGTTCACCCGGACGACCAAGAAAAAACTGCTTTCACCACACCATGGGGCACTTTCATGTATGTGAAAATGCCTTTTGGTCTGATGAACACAGGAGCCACTTTCCAGAGGGCTATGGATATCACCTTCGTGGAAGAATCAGGAAAATTTATTGTCGTCTATTTAGATGATGTGACTGTATTTTCCCAATCTGACGACGAACACCTAAGGCACCTCAGACGAGTTTTCGAGAAGTGTAGGAGGTTTGGGATTTCTTTAAATCCTAAGAAGAGTCTTTTCGGGTTAGAAGAAGGAAAACTGTTGGGACACATCATCTCTAAAGATGGAATCAAAATAGACCCTAACAAAATTGAGGCCATACAAAATCTAGAACATCCAAGAAACCTCAAAGAACTACAGTATTTTATCAGAAGAATTAACTTTCTTCGAAGATTCATTACCAATCTGGCAGAATTACTCAGGAACATTACGATCATGCTAAAAAAGGATGTAAAAATTAAATGGGAGTTTGAGTCTAGACAATCTTTCGAACAAGTAAAACGAGCACTCACAGAGGCCTTGTTCTGATCAGTCCTGATTTTACTAAGGATTTCTATCTCTTTTCTTTCTCTTCTGAACATACTATAGCAACGATGTTACTACAAAAGAATAGCAAAGGGTATGAACAACCCATAGCTTTCTTCAGCAAAGCATTAAGAGATGTTTCCCTGAACTACAAGATCATGGAGAAGCAAGCTTTTGCTTTGGTAAAAGCAATAAAATACTTTAGGGTTTACATTTTCCATTCCCACACCATAGCTTATGTTCCAAATGCGGTAGTAAAGGACATCTTAACACAGGACAATCCGGATGGAAGAAGGGGAAAATGGATTGTTGTCATTTTAGAATACGATATAGAGATTAAGCCCACGGAACTAATCAAAGGTCAAGGCCTTGCTAAATTAATGGCTGAATCTAACTTTCAAGCTCTTGACATTAATTTTCTAGATGTGGCAGATGAACAGGGAAAGATGGCGACTCCAAGCGTGAGAGAGGTATTTCTAAACTCTCCATGGTACACAGACCTCATTTTTGTTTTTCAAAATCTACAAGCTCCCCCTGGTTTGTCTAAGACCAAAGCTAGATTTTTAAAGTTGAAAGCCTTAAAATTCTGTATTCTAGAAGGCAATTTGTATTGGAAAGACCCTGCAGGCATTCTATTAAATTGTTTACTGAAAGATGAAGCTGATAAAGTGTTGCAAGAGTTTCATGCAGGAGAATGTGGTGTCCATTTGAATTGGAAGGTCACAGCCAACAAAATACTCAGAGATGGATTTTATTGTCCCACCCTGTTTGCTGATGTGCATCAGAAGGTAACAACATGTCACCAATGTCAATTGTTTGAAGGTAAAAGGAAACTCCGTCCTCTACCTTTGAAACCGATCTCAGTTGAAGCCCCTTTCCAGCAATGGGGGCTCGACTTCATTGGAGAAATACATCCCCCATCATCAGGCCAGCACCGGTGGATTCTCATTGCCACCAATTATTTTACCAAATGGATCGAAGCAGTACCGAGCAGGCAAGCCACTGACTCTGTTATTATCAAATTTATTGAAAATAATATTTTGTCTCATTTTGGTTGTCCTAGAAAGCTTATCACTAACAATGCAGCTGCCTTTTGGTCAAAGAAACTTATAGATTTCTGCAGCAGGTATCACATTGGTTTGGGGCATTCCACAGCCTATTACCCTTAGGGGAATGGGTTGGCAGAATCTTCAAACAAAACCTTGGTAAATATCATCAAGAAAACATTGCAGGAAAATAAGAAATCATGGCACGATAAGTTGGTGTTCGCTTTATGGGCTGACAGGCTGACGACCAAAAGGTCAATTGGTATGTCACCATACCAGCTGGTCTATGGTACAGAGGCAGTGTTCCCTACTTCTTTAGGAGTCCCTGTCATGAAGTTGCTTCAAGATGTTCAAGCTGAGCCAAATGATTCACAGAGAAGGATCAACCAAATGATCCATTTGCAACAGACTAGGGAAGAAGTTTTCAATAAGACTCAAGTAATCCAAGAAAAAATCAAGAATATCTTTGACAAGCGAACCAAGGAAGATGATTTCGAATTAGGAGATTTGGTGTTGAGATGGGATGCTAGGAATGAGGATAAGGGAAAGCATGGGAAATTTGACAATCTGTGGACAGGGCCATACATGATCCAAGATTTCAGGGGAAACAATGCCTTTTTGCTAAACAACGTCGATGGGTCAGATCTGCCAGGAGCACCTGTGAATGGCAGAATGCTGAAACATTATGTCCCACCTCAGTAGAAGATTTGAGTGCTCACTCTCCATTGTACATACCAGTTTAAGTTTCATTTTTCACATGCATTTTCTGAGTGAGGAAAATTAGTCAGTTGGTTGAAGCCCGAAGAGAAGGCCCTAAGCTGTTGACCTTTGTTTTTCCAATTTTTAAGAATAAAACCAACAAAGGCTGCTAGGCAGAAATTTTCAGGACTACCGGAACCAGGATTCTTGGCACTTCACAGGGAAAAGTACCATCCCTAGGTGGAGCCGCTGTTATCACCCCATAAATTATGGGAATCAACTGGTGACTGAGATATTATCTGTCTCTAGTGTTTTTTGTAGACAAATAATTTTTCATCCTGCAAATAATTTGAGGAAAAAGAGAAAAGAGAAAGAAAAAGAAAAAAGAAAAAGAAAAAGAAAAGAAAAGAGGGCATAAAAGAATTGAAATAAAAGCCCCATGCAATAATAGTAACTTGGCCATACCTTTCAAGCATGACCAAGTTCTTTTTAAATTTGATGTGGATAGGGTAGTGAATGATTTGGCTAAACAGTTTAATCTTAGCCAAAGTGTCTAGGTTAGATTAGTGAATAAATCTGGCCAGACTGTCTAATCCTGGCCAGATAGCCCCAGGGTAGAGTAATTTCTTAACCCAACAGTTTAATCTGGGTTAACTATCATAGGAAGATAGGTTAGCATTTAGGTTATTTGCTTCATTGTTTAAGTCCAATAAAACCAACTCAATGTAAGATGTCACATATGTCTCAGAAGCCTAGATGATAGTTTGTTTGAAGCCCCATGGTGTTGTTTATTTTAAAATTTGGGGGAAAAAAACCCATAAAATGTGTCTATCCTAAGTTTTCCCCCCAGTGGCTTCTGATTTATGCCTCCTGCACATTTCGATGGTCCTAATTGCAACACCTAGATCTACGACTCACATAGCATTCCAGACCCCCCCAAGCGTTCTTCTTTTAACTGAGGGCGGGGGGTCTGAAATCGGTGATAAAAATTGCACAGATCTGGATGGTCTAGGAACAAGCGCTTAGATCCACGATCCAGATTGGATTCCGAACCCCCCCCGTCCGTTCTACTTTTAACGAAGGGGGGGGGTCCAGAATGAATGATAAACCGTGCACTAAGATCTATGGCCAGGAAGAAGGCGCGTAGAACAACGACTCTAATTGGATTTCAGACCCCCCCTGGTGATCTGCTTTTAACCAAGGGGGGGCGGTCCGGAATGGTTTTTCCCCTATGGTGGGCCCCTAGTCATACGTGGCATCAGCCTATTGGTCCCAAAGTCCCATCACCATCTACTATCTGACAGCCCCCGTCACTCAGGGACGTCATTTTCCACTTGTTCCACTTGCTCTCGAGTTATGTCAAATCCCATAACTGCTGTCAGTCCCCGCTGTCACTCCCTTACCCCTTTTCACTCATGACCAGCCCCTTATTGTGACTTTCACCTCCAATCCCTAGCAACCACATCACCCGTCCGTATGTTTTGGCCACCGTCACCTGCCATCGCACCCCCAAGTGGCCTATTGTCCATTTATTACTAGATAACATACTCGTTATCCTGTTGACCTCTCTCTCGCGCCTGACCGACCCAAGTTTTAAATAAAACTACCGTTATTCCCCCTTCATTCACTATTCATCCATCGCACCAGATTACCTCTTAATCCTCCATTGCATTCCCTTCGCCTTCATCCATAGTCAGTTGACCCCACTAACTCCGTGTTATTTGCAGGTACTGTTGCAGAGATGGTGCCAAAGCCAAGACAAGCAGAAGGAGAGGAGAATCATTTTCTCCCGCCTCCTGTCGACCTGGACAAAATCCCATTGGTCGACAAAGACCGATTGATCGCTGATACCAAGTGTGATTTCGACTTTTCAGACCTCCAGTCATGGCTCCGGGATGTTTTCCTGGACCAGAGTGATGAAATTGGGCTCTAGGAGTCCAATTTACCCCTTTACCATTTTCCCCAGATCCACCATTTCCTTGAGTTCACACTTAAATGCCAAGCTCACTACATTCCTGAATAGAGAGCCATCATATCTTCCTCCGGATACACCTTGTTCCTCATCACTCCCGAAGACATAGACCAGATGATGCAAATTCCCCGTGCCGAATCTGCGTCCCCTTTCAACCTAGAAATCCTTACTGAGTTATACCAGAAAATGACTTTTCCCTGGAGAGCTCAAATTTTCGAGCTTTTCCTTCCCACCTCTGCTCAATTTCCTTCCACAAATCCCCCTTAACCGTCATCCATGTTCTCCACCAAGGGAAACCAAATCATTTCCTCCCTTTGTGCCCTCCTGGGGTACTATTCCGACCAGTGAGTAGATGAGCCCATTCTGGGTTTTCTATCCATTTTCTCTAATGATGAAAAGCCCACGACAAAGTTTGATTATAGCACCTTCTTGGCCTACAATATTCACGAACAGTTCATGAATTTTGGCATAGAATGCATTTTCAGATACTCATCAATATTGGCCTACATGTTTGTCTACTTCCAAGCAGATAAATTCAGTTTCTCCATGCAAAAAATGGACGCAGACGGAAGGCCTCAGCCAGTCACAGCATGGACCTCTTTGTTGAAGCATAATTCCACAGAGTACAACTTCAAAGCCTTCATTGATCTTTTCTACCACCCTGTGGTAAGCATGTTGAGCGGCAGGCCTGAGCCTCGCATCAACGACGAAGTCCAGAGAATCCTACATCTCTCGGAGAATACAAAGACCGGGGACTGGTACTTGTATCAGAACCACATCGAGATCAGAGTATTCGGGTGCAAGTTGGCACCTTACAAGCTTCCCAAATATGTGCCGGTAAGAATCTTTGCATTAGAATATATAAGGCAGATCATGAATTCTGATGATATTCATTTTGTATCATTGAAGAAGAAGCAGCAGCTTCGAATCAAGGGATAGATCGGTTCCTTCATCTGCAACAGTCGTGGCGCAGGAGAAGAAGCAGACCGGATGCTGAGAGATATGAAGTTTTTCTTAAGTTTCCCCTGGCACTATGACCCATGCAGGATCATCTCAGAAATGTGGGTGAAAAACAAAAACATCCCGTACGTTCATGAGTCTAAGCCCGAGATTGAAAAATTCGCCAACCAGACTGTGTGGGTGCCAGACACCTTGGTTGAAGTAGAGCAACAGATTCTCCCGACCACTGTGCCTCCAATGACAACGCCTCAGGTCCCCAAGGAAAAAATGCCTCGACAAGATTCGTCTCCGCCTGTCAAGGAGGTGTCGTCTGAAGAGTTCCAGCTGCACACGAAGAGGCCCAAGACAGTTTCAGTCCCCGGCTAGACAGAAGAAAAAGAGACTCCACCTACCACGGTGACCAAGTCTGTGATTCCATTCTTCGGTTCAAGCATCTTTAAGGACATCACCCCATCATTACCGAAGAAATCTATAGATTCTCCAGTGGACACTCAACAAGGAAAAACTAGGCCCATTTGGGCATTTTCAAGAAGTACGAGATGATTAAGAAAAGAAATCAGACCCTTACCAACAGTACTTACGTTTAGTTTTGGAAGCAATCGTCCACTGCGCAGCATAAGCTTCTATCTGCGTTTGACACAGAAAGAGGCAGGATGCACATGGCCTTCCTTCAGGCGCAGGTACCAGACCCCAAGGTGATCACAGATTACAAGAGGGCCACCTTCGAATTCCAGACGAAGGACGTTCATCCAGCAGATCAGATGGATCTGCACAAGCAGACAGGGGAGATGGTTTTCCATACATTGGCACATGCTTATGCTTCGACAACAAAATTACAGGTATCATTGTACAATGCTCAGACACAGCTTAAGCTGGAAAAGATATCATCTTTTGTGAAGGACAACAGAATCAAGACCTTGGAGGAGCTGGTTCTAAAGATCGGCTATGATCCTTCAAACGTAAAAGCTGCAGAGGAGATGATAAAGAATAAGAATGCAGACATCACCTCTTTGAGGAAGAAACTAAAGCTCCCACCCACAGAGGACTCGCAGGCAAAGGAAATAGTACAGAAAGAAGGCGAGAAGGACGAGATGCTAAAGCTGCTCATGGAGCAGAATGCTCAGCTCAAAGAAATGGAAGCTAAGATGGAGAGGTTATTGAAAGAGAAAGAGTAGTTGAAGAAAATGGAAGGAATTCCATTGAGTGCTATTCCAATTGCAGGATTGAGCACTATAGAAACAGTAACAACAATACCATCTGCAACACCAATGACACCACAAGAAGGAACATCCGACCTCGCCAAATCCATGGAAAAGATGAACCTGCAAGAAACAAAAATCAACAAGCTAAAGAAGGAGGTTCAGAGCCTCCAGGAACTCAAAACTTCTTTCCAAACCAGTCTATCCAAAGAAAAGTAGGTAACTGACCAACTCAAGAAGGAGCTACAGCAGCTCCAAAAGCAAACAATGGCAGGGAAGACTTTGGCTGAGGTCAAAGAAAATGTATGGACATATATCACAAATTCCATGAATGAAATCTGGCCCATGATCCAAATCATGTTTGAGCAGAACGAGTTGGTCCAGAGGAGTAAACAAGCTATTGAGAAGATCAGAGTAGAATTGGGAGATAGACCAACTCAGGCAAATGATATAATCAAATTCCTTAATTCCAAGACCAGAGAAGAGCTAGAAGAGTTGAATATAGAAGATAGAACAGAGACCATCCTTGAGGTCAAGATAGTTTTGACCAAAAGGGGATTAATGCTTCAACTAGAAGAAAAGGTTCATACCATGGACCTAGGGGTACATAAATTATTCAACAAGATCGAGGCTCTCCAGAAGAAGGGTCTCCCTGGTCTGAAGGTTATTAATGATAAACTAATGACACTCCCAGATTACAAAAAGAGACTGTTTGAAGTGTCTAAGGACAGTTCCAAGTTTGCTGGCATACAAGGGAGCATCACTGGAAAAGCATTCCTGGACGCTCTTCAGTTGGACATCAGCATCCAACACGATATTCAAGACATATTCCTCACTAAGCCCACATTCGCCAAATATACAGAAATGGACGAAGTGTATCGGAGACTGCTCAAAGTCACTGTGCCTAGTCATCTCAGATGGGAGGAACTCTGAGATCTACTCGATTAAGCAGATGAGCTGTCCAGGTCCAGTCACCTGTCCAGTCAGAAGAGGTTGCGCAGGAACTTCGCCAACGGCCTACCCCAAAATTTCCACGTGCAGTTGCACCAAGTCACCAAGCAGTTTTGATTAGTTAAATTAGTTAGACTAAAAATAGAATGAGCACGTCCTGATCAGTTATGACAGGAACGTTTGTAATTTGAATTATAAATACTTCACTTTTCGAAGTATTGAGGGTTGTTGATTCTCACACCCTAGCGCTATCAGACTATAACATTTTTGAAGAGATCTACCATTAATGAAAAGGAAGCACTTTTACAGGATTCTTGCGTGTATTCACTGGTGATGTTATTCTCTAAGTCGAATGTTTTTATTTCTTTGTGATCATATTGTTTTCTTAAACTAATCTTTAAGAGTAGCGAATGTTGCAGGATTTATTTTAGATACCCTGTTTCTGACTCAGAAAGATTTTAGTGTTTATCTTCTGGTGTTTTCAATTAAGGAATTCTTAACTGCTTCTTAGTTGAATTTATCTTTCTCATCTTTTCTTCTATCCATCATTTAAGCTACTAAAAGATCTAGTGAGTATATTATCTCGCCCTGTGGAAGTCTTTTTCTTCACGTTTATGGTTGTGTTTCTTATTTTATGTAAGCGCAAACCCCATAGCCCAATGGATGTGTAGACTGTTTCAACCATTTCATATAACACTTTTACAAAAAAAATGACCTATTTATTTACCTAGCCTAATATCTAAAATTGAAAACATAGCTAAATCATATAGAGAGATCCCTCTCTGAAGTTGGAAGGGCTAGATCCCAACTTTAAAAGCGGTTGGATAAAGTTACCTTTGTAGATTTCTTCTTTTTCAACCTCTAGGAAATTTACCGAGTGCTAACAGTGACCATATTGGGAAACTTGAAAATATCTTTAGTTTTTCTTGTATCCCAAACTTGTACTAAGCATCGGAACCAAATTCTTTGGGGTCCATTTCCCACCTGATGACAGAATTTTGTGGCAAGGTTTTTCAGTGATCCTTTGGAATTTTCTTTGGTACTTGTTATAGTTCAGTTCCCTTGCGATTCCGTTGCATATGGGAGTCATAAATACCATCGATTTTTTCTTTCCTCTTACCTTGTTAGTGTTTGATTTTACTTGTTCGAACTCATGTGAGAAGTTATAAATCTGTCATACTTTACCTTTCACTTTGAGAAGAATGAAAACAAGCTTTGTTTATAATTGGGTTAATCAACATCGTGTCTGAAAGAATAGGATTCTTGGTGTGATACATCTCTTGTACTTAAATTACTTACTTGATCCCCTTGCAGCTGGCAGGGTGGAAATATCCTAAGTCTAGGGAAACAATGTCCCCCAAGAATACGAGAAGTCAAAGTTCACGAAAGAAAACAAGTAGCGAGACACATACATATAGAAAACCAGAGAAACTCGTTACACCTGTTGTGGGAGTTGAGTCACCCTCTTCCTCTTCTCCTTTTCAAATCCCCCTACTAAAGCAATCTTTAGTCAATCCAACAACAGTTACTAACCCTTAGGTTCTTCCTCTCGGTGTTTCAACAACCAGTGTTATTCCTCCCATAGTTGTTCTGATGGCAATGCCTTGGCAACCGAGGACTCCTTTGAGGTTGCCACGACCTCTTCATGAAATGCCTACAGATGCCCCAAACAGGCTTCCTAATTTCAGTGGCACTGGTACATTGATTTATGAGGAACATATACATAACTTCTATGATGCATTAGCACTCATGGGCATAACAATTCCTGATGTCATCATTAGAATTTTTGTGAGAACCTTTGAGGGTGAAGTAATGAGATGGTATCGCTTGATTCCCAATGATAGTATCCCGGATTGGGACACTATGGTCCAAGAATTCAAGAAGCATTTCCAAGGGGAGGATGATGTGGCTTCTCTACTTAGGGATTTCACAACCATCTCCATCCATGAGGGGGAGAAAATTCGTAACTTTAACTAGTGCTTTACCTCAACTTTGAATAGGATCCAAAATGCTTCCCAACCATATGGGAACAATTTTTTCCATTACTACATGATTGCTATGAATCCAAATTTAAAGTATATATTGAAAGATAAATCAATACAAACTTTAGATGTGACCAAGGCTAACGCCCTGGAAATTAAGAGAAACATCGAGGAATATGGTATCATTCCCTCACCTTTAGTGTAGCCTCATTTTAATAGGAGGCCTAGGAACAAGGTACCTCGAAATGAGGGTCCTCGGTATGAACCCCCACATGCCCAAACTTCGAGGATTGAAGAAAGGGAAAGTTTTGAATCTCTCAAATTTTTAATTAACATGAACAACCAAATACTTTCCCTTGATCAAAAGGTGAATGGCTTGTAGTTTACTTCTCCTACAAGGCCAAGGCCTCCTTTTCCTCCTACTCCTCCTCCTAGGAAACATGTTGCTAAAGTGGATTGGTGCCAATTTTTCCAAGAATTCCATGATCCTGAGTATTGTTACTCATATACACATCACCTTGAATTTTCTAAAACCGACAAAGCCCCTTTACCTCCAGTGAAAAAAAAGCTTTCCTCCACTTCCCAAAATGACCAAGTTAACATGGAACATTTTGTTCCCTACGATGATAATCCTCTTAAATTCGGAAGATTTTCTATAGAAACTAGGAGTCAAGCCCCTAAAACCACTCTGCATGGGGTGGAAGGGACCAAAATTGATCCTAAGGACAATGAAAAAATAAAAGTTCCCGTGAATGGTAGATTGCCTTCCCCTCCAAGGAACATGGTTCCATGGACTCCAAACAAGGTAAATTTTCCTAATAATCCACCACCTTGCTTCCCAACACCGGTGCCTTACAACGTCATTGAATATCTAGCGAAGGTCCCCACCCACATGACATTATTAGGTGATCTTAGAACACCTGCTCAGTTTGAAAACATTTCATGTGTTCTACATGCACCTCCTACTCCATGAATAGAACAAAGAGTTCCTCTTTCCAAAGAGTCATCTTCTCAACCTAAGGAGGCATATGATATTATTGATCTAGAACCTGGGGTTCCTCCTTTCTATGTCTCAGTTATGATTTATGATTTTGTGCTCCATAATTGTGTTTCCGACACAGGAGCGAGCCACAATGTCATGTGCCTTCAAGTCGTGAGGAGATTGGGTCTTGACTGCACGGGCCCATGTAAAGATCTATTAACTTTGGATTCAAGGACTATAGAAACTATTGGTTACATCAAGAACTGTAGAAACTATTGGTTACATCAAGGAATTCTTCATTACTTTCAACCAAGCTCCGGATGTGAGCATGCTCATAAATGTGATCGTAGAAGACATGCCTGAAGAATATGGCATGCTTTTAGGGAGGGAGTGGTCCACCAAAGTCAAAAAGGGTTGTTACTTCATGGAAGGAACCCACTTCACCTTTCCTCATAAAGGTGTTGAAGTTTTCATCAGGAGGGAACCAAAATACCGAGAGTAGGTTCTACCTCCTTTCTACAACACAAAACATGTGTTTTTTCAAGACATTGGTATGGGTATGTATACTGTGTTATCTGAGGAATATGCACATGCCCCTCCTTTTGATTTGGAAGAGATTGTGTGGAGCATGGATTTTGACGGTGCTAAATCCAAGCACGGATCCGGGGCTAGGGTCCTTTTGTGTGATCCCAAGGGAAAGGAAATCCCTTTCTCTTTTCGATTAGAATTCCCTAAAACTAATAATATGGTTGAATATGAAGCGGTATTTCAAGTCCTTCAAAAGGCCTTAGAATTAGGAATTCACCATTTGTCAGTGAGCAAGGATTCTGAATTGGTTGTGAATCAAATCATAGATAAATATGAAGTTCATAGCCAACACCTCAAACAATACCACCGAAAGGATAAGGAACTTATTGAGAAGTTTTTATCTTTCAACATTCAAGTCGTACCTAGGGACGCAAACCACGTAGCTGATACTTTGGCCTTAGCTAGATCTTGCTTCACTTCGGATTTCGTAAGGTCTATCAAAGATATAAAATTCCAAATTTTACATAGACCTACGTTACCTAATAGCATTGACTCTTGGAAAGTTTTTGATACTGACAAAAAAATTTGTAGGTTCCTCTAAAACAAGGAGGAATTTGAAGATTTACATATCAACCATGAGTTGGAAGAGGAAACTGGGGACATAATCCAATTGAAGACAAATAAAATTTCCCCTGGTTTGTTCATACTGGAATCCATGTTTTATTCCAATGATGCCACTACCTCTGCGCCTAGTATTGATAATGAATCTGTTAGGAAGGTGCAATAAGCCATCCCTATAAACCTGGGAAATGAGAAAGATCCAAAAATGGTTAATATAGGGTCACAGTGTTCTCCTATTGAGATCGCTCAATTCACGGAACTCTTGACAAAGTTCAAGGATGTTTTTGATTGGTCCTACGAGGATCTCAAGGTTTTCTATATGCAAGAGATAGTCCATGTCATACCCATAATCCCTGATTCGAAACCTTACAGGTAGAGACAAAAAAAGAACAACCCTTCTTTGGAACGAACAATTAAATATGAATTAGACAATATGGAAGCATCTAGGGCCATATACCATGTTCGTTACTCACAATGGGTATCTAATTTGGTTCTCGTTAGGAAGAAAACTGGTGATATTCATTTGTGTGTTGATTTCGGACATTTGAATAGGGTATCCCTAAAATACAACTACCTCATCCCACCAATGGAAGAGATCCTCCACCAAGTCTTTGGCACTCAAATGATGTCCCTTTTAGATGGTTTCTCATATTACAATCAGATAGCCCTCAAGCCTTCTGATAGTCACAAAACCACCTTCACTACCCGTTGGGGCACATATGCATATAAAAAGATGCCTTTTGGATTGATTAATGTCAGGAACACATTTCAACATTCCATGGCCATTTATTTCAAAGGATTACTAGGTAAGATGATTATTCTCTACTTCGATGACCTCACAATCTTTTCCAAAGAACGATGTAGTCATTTTGATCACCTCACGCAGGTTCTTCTTAGATGTCATAAGTTTGGCATATCTTTGAATCCTAAGAAGACCATTTTCAGTGTTATGGAGGGAAAAACTTTGGGTCACATCATCTCTCAAGAAGATGTCAACATTGATCCTAAGAGAGTGGTAGAAATATAAAAGATGCCCTTACCTACTAATAAAAAAGAAATGCAATATTTCTTTGGAAAGATAAACTTCCTAAGCCACTTCATTCCTTATTTTACTCAAGTAGTCAAACCTCTAAATCAATTTATGAAGAAGGAAATTCAATTCAAATGGGACCCCCTTACTCGTCAGGATTTTGAATCCATTAAGAAATCCATTTCTTGTACCCATTTGTTAATCATTCCTAATCCCTCTAACGACTTTGTCATGTACACTAATTCATCAGAGGAGACAATTTCTAATCTTATTGCAAAAGGATCATGATGAAAATCTTAGGCCAATCGCCTTCGTGAGCCAGAATTTGAAGACACACCAATTGAACTATTCTACACTAGAGAAACATGCTTATTACTTATATAAATCCTTGGAGAAATTCTGACATTACATCCAAGGCCACAAAGTTTAGGTTTTTGTGCCTACATCTCTCTTAGTCACTACCTTGAATCAAACAAAATTGCATAGTAAATGGTCCAAATGGATCATGCACATGCAAGAATATGACTTAGACATTAAACCGACAAAAACCATAAGGGGATTGGGTCTAGCTAAATTACTAACCCAATCCCACCCATCGGTCATACCTGAACCACCTCAAGTAGATGACTTGATTTCTTTTGAAGAACTGGTTAACAAAACTGAGTTAGCCTCACAACCATGGTATGGACCTATCGTGTATTTTATGATCAATGGCGTTTTCCCACCCGACATGGATACTAAATCCAAATGAACACTTTGTTTACAAGTCGTCTAGTATTTTTTACAAGACCAAATCATTTATCGAAGAAACCTTGATGGGGTTTTGTCACAATGATTGAGTCCTGATCAAGCCCAAATGGAACTTGAATAATGCCATTCCGGGGTTTTTGGAGGTCACGTTTTAGCCAAAACTACTGCAACAAAATTTTTGCATGAATGTTACTTTTGGCCTTCACTCCACCAAGATGCCCATTTACTGGTTCAAAAATGTGAAGCTTGCCAGTGATTCACTGGGAAGAAAAATTTAGTTGCCTTACCTCTTAGGCCTATTGAAGTCTAAGTCCCTTTTGCAAGATGGGGCATGGACTTTATTGGGCCAGTTTCATCGTCTTCCAACACTAGTCACATATTCATCTTAACAACTATAGACTACTTTACAAAGTGGGTTGAAGCAATTGCTCTTAGGAACACTACGAGTCAGCAGGTGGTAGAATTCATTGAACGTAACATTTGTCTCGTTTTGGAGCCCCTGATAAGATACTAACTGATAATGGATCAGATTTCATGTCTCATGTCATGCTTCACCTTGGTGTCACATATGGCATCCAACATTTCCGATCTTCCACCTATTACCCCCAAGGTAATGGATTGGCTGAGTCAACAAATAAAAATCTGATTTGGATCCTTAAAAGGACAGTTAAGGATAACAAGCGTGATTGGCACATAAAGCTAAAATTTTCTTTATAGGTTGATAGTATAACCCCTAAGACAACTACGGGTCAAATTCCTTACACTCTGGTGTATGGAGCTCCCATTGTCCTACCTGTTCACTTACAAATTCAAGCCTTGAGGTTGGATATTGTTGAGGTAGAAGATGATTTCCAACCTTTACAACATCATTTAGACACACTCATCAAACTAGAAGAGGTAAGAACAGACACATTCCAACACCTCTAAAAGAACCAAGACATTGTTAAACGCTCCTTCAATAAAAGAGCCACAATGGTAAATTACAAAGTAGGAGATGATGTCCTATTGTGGGACAAACCACATGAGGCCCCATCCAAACATAGAAAGTTTGATTCTTTATGGTTGGGTCCTTACACAATCTATGAGATTTTAGGGACAAATTCTTTCAGATTAAAAACCCTGGATGGAGAACCACTCCAATTCCCTATGAATGGTTGTCACCTAAAGTTATTTTACTCTTGAAGGACCTTGTCATCCTGTACATAAGTCAGCATTGGTTGGTTTTTTGTTTGTATGTATTTATTGTTGCTGATTTTCCTTCTTGTATCTATTTGTTGTTGTTGATTTATGCTTTTATATATCTCCTTGTTTTCAATTTGGAGCCTTTTTTCCTGCTTGGTTTCAATTTTGGGTGTAAGCACCTTTTGACTTTTTCCTCGATTTTTTTTTGTTTTTTTTTAATGATGTAGGTTGTCTTCTTGTTTTTGGTTTGTCTGGTGTTTATGGGAAGGATATTGTCATTGTTATTATATGGTTGTTTGAAAATAATGCACCCTTATGAACCCTTTTATCATGCTTGGCCTACGAGAAACTCTGACTTAATATCATCTTAAATAGGAGTAAACCTTATTGATTTTTAATCAAAGTTAGCGAGGAAAGTCTAAGGGGGTAGCATACCATTCACTGGTGAAGCTGAAAACCATGATGGCATGATGGATTACATAGATATGTGATTGCAACTGCACTTTATCCGACCACTTACAATCCGATTTTTCCAAGGAACGGTCGTTTTTCCTACAAAGTTCCATCACTTGTGAGCACTAAGATATTTCAACACCTACTACCAAAAGTTTTTCATATTTCATTACTCCCTTGATTGATTTGTTTGCTTGCTAGTTGTTCTCCAATGGGTCGTTGATTTCAAAGATTTTCGTTTTCTTGTTTGTCTGTTGAGAATCGAAGGTACGCATGAGACTTTAAGTTGATTCAAGGTTCACCTTAAGCCTCGATTCTCACAGTTAAGGCATAATATGGGTTAGGGACCTGTGTCACTTGGGCCACATTTCTCAACAAAACCCGGGTCATTATTCCCATTCTTCTATCCTTTGTGAATCTCAGTATAAATTCTATTGTATATATTTACTGCACCAATTTCATTCTTATTTTATCCCTAATGTGAAAATGGTCCTTATACTACGGTTGAATCTCCCCCCACTCACCCACCTCGGTTACTTTGAAAGTATAAATTTCCACCGAGTATTCCTGCTTGTCATGTGGGTGATCCCATTGTTCTACATGATTTGGAAGACATTTCCCCTCTTACACCAATAATGTTGACCCAAATCTGCTTTGGGCTCAACATGGTGTTTAACAGCTTCATTCCTCCACAAACTTCGGAATGTGATATGGTTCCAGTCGAAGACAATGGCGAGGGTCATAGTTATTATGGCCTCTTCCCTTGAAAGAGTATCAGTTGGATTCCTTCAGAGGGTTTTTATCTAAGTTTGTAAAGACTTAATAGGCATTAGAGAGTATCAGGGAAAAAGGTTAAGGCAGTTGGCAATAGTCTAGGTCAGTTCGGAGTTGTTGCATCTAGTTGGGTTAGTGCTTCCATGGTCAGTTGGGGGATAGTGAGGTCAAATGGATATCAAAGTCATGGTTTTCCCTACTCTAATATCACCTTATCGGAAGTAATATAACAACCATGATCATCACTATGTCCATCAACATCTTAAACGGTACCCAAACAAGCTCATCCCATCCTTGTTCGACTTGTCATGGTACCATGTTATTTTCCCCAAAAGGGAGGCCTTCCCGGGGTAATTTTTGAGTTCTAAAACCCTCCCACATCATAATCCCTCATGTTAAGACTGTTCAATTCATATTTGATGAGATAAGCATGTAGTTTGCAAAACAATTATCGTTGGCCCCTTTCTCCTATCACTAGGAGGGTCCTGTTGGGATGGAGTCCATTCGCAAAGAATAAAATGAATTGTGTTCACATTTTGGAAATAAAATGATTCCATATTTTAGGGATCAAGAAAATATTTCCAATGAGCTATCATGGTCTTGATTTTGAGTCCGTATGAACCCCCTACGAAGGACGCAAAGTTAGCATCACCCCATGGCCAAAACCAATAATTGTGACTTCCTGGTTTGATTCTATTCAAATTTCTGGTTTAAAAGGAAACTAAAACCTAGGAATGGTGTAGGGTAGTGCGAGGAATTTCCAATGGTATATCATGTGCTTGGTTTCGACCCCTGGTTGGTAAGAACGATCCTTCGCAAGTTCATGACCACTTTTGGACACCAGATTGGTTGCAATGGTCTGGGGTTAAAAAAATGTTGTTAAAGAGTTTTAAATTAGATATTTAGCAGTGTCACACTATAATGGACTTGGATACATTTCCAACAGCTCCTCATTTGCCTCATTTTGACCTTGGATTGCCCGGTTAGAGTTGTCACAAATTTGTCAATTATTTTGGGCAAAGGGGGGCAACCAGCTCGCGTAGCAGGGTTTCATGACAGATAAAACAGTCATTAATGGAGCCAACGCAAAAATATATGGCCATCTCATCGAAGTAATCATTGATACCTTTCCGATATTACTTCATTTTCCTCTATTGAATATCGTATGAAAATATGGAGCCTTTCACAAGATTGGGTGTCATGTGGGCCCACCAACAAGTGAGGGGTTTTAAGCGGCAACTATTTGGGGTCAAAATTGAGGGACGAGGTGGCATTATTTCAAATTGGTGACCACATATTCTCCCCACTCCTCCTCTCCTCTGCAAAAACCACCCTCCCACACCTCCTCCGCGCACTGCCACCACTCTCCCCTTCACCCATTCTCCAAACCCCCGCGGCCTCCCTGCATGCTGACCCTCCACCTCACCTCTCTCCATGCCTCTGCTCCCCCCTTCCTCTTCTCCTCTTGCTCCATGCACATCCCTCCCTCCTCCCACACTCCTCCCAATCTCCCTCCTCCATGCAGACAACCACCCCCTCTCCTCCACTGCGCGCTCCAACCACTGTCGTGGGGAGAGGTTTTAGATCTTTAATTTTATTTTTATTTTTATTTTTATTCTATAGTTCTTTATGTGTTATTTAAAATTTGTTTTTTAAAATTTAAAATTTTTATTATTAGTTTTAAATTTTTGTTATATATATATATATATATATATATTAAAAATAAAATTATTCTTTATTTTTTTTAATAAAAATAAAAAATTAAATAAATTTTAGTCATATATTTGAACTATATAATTTTAATTTTAATTCCGCCCCCCCTCCCCCGAAGGGTTACTCAAATTTTTAATTGCATAACTTCGCCATACAGAGGAAAAATTTTGCTCATAAATAGTCAAAACAACCGTGGCAAAATCAAGAATGCATCCATGGAAATCACCTCCTCAAATTCAGCCTAGAATTCTAGTGGCACGTCCCAGAGCGACATGGACTCGTTATTGGCCCAAAAACGCACGCGCCGAAAGGAGGCCTAATTGGGGGCCTCTGAAGCCAAATTGGACTGGACGAGAAAAGCCCATTTCAGCTACAGGTATTTAGGCCTGTAGCAGCCTATCAATTATGGTTTCCAGCCCAGAATTTTGTACCAATTTCAAAATTTTGCCTGATCAGTCTCTTGACCAACTCCTTCCTGCATACCTTTTCGAGACCATATCTTACTCATCCAGAGTCACATTTGCGCCAAATGAAAGGAAGAGGAAAGGTAGAGAAAATAGATACATCATGGGAACAAGAAAAATGATTTTTTTGGTTGTTTGGTACAGGGTAAAATCATCTCAAGGTTTAGGCCCAAGGAGTCCCTTTGTTGGAAAAGGCCCAAAACGAATCCATGCTTCGATCAACTCACATGGGAACTTATAGGCAGAAAAGGGGGGGTATAATAAGCTCTGAAAAGTACCTGAACAGTGGGAATTTCCTTACATACAATGACTAAAGCCCAAAGGCCCCTTACCCTCCTAAGCATCTCTGCAATTTCCCCACACCTTGGGGATTCATCCCAATGAATTTGAAAGCCATGGATGGTCGAGAACTATCCTATTTCACCTCATATACAACTAAAAAACATAGAAGAAATCAAAGAGTCTTTGGGATGGCACAAATCCCAAGGAAAATGATGGTGTGGCATAGTAATTTTGTGATTTTATGAAAAATGACTTTTTTTAATAGGTAGTCTCGCATAATTTACTTTTGGCATGTATACATTGTAATTAAGAGGTCAAATAATATTTGATTTGATCCCTTTTGGATAAGAGTCCATTTTTAGGATAATTTACTTTTTGGTAAAAAGACAAAAACAATTTAGGGTTGGTCCACTTGTCACTTTTCCAAAAGTGACAAGTGTCATGTGACCTAACCCTAATCCTTCACCTCTTCTTTATAAATAAGAGGGATGACATTGTAAAGGGGGAAGGGTGAATATACTAACAAAGATTTGCTGAAATTTTCCAAAGCTCTTTGTGTGTGATACTTGTTAAATTTTAGTTGTTGGACATGTCACTTGTTGGTTAAGGGTTGAGGGGTAGAAGTAAATACTTTTTATGTTATCTATATCCAAGAGGGATTGGTTAAATAGGTGTTTGTTGTTGCTTCCTTGGATTTAACTTACTTTCTTTCACTTTCTAACAACTTTGTTTAACTTGTTCAATGTGTTTTAGGGAATATATTCTGAAGTATTCAACTGTTTTCAGCATTAGTTAGTGGTCGAGAGTCCTAGGGCCCCTTATGAAAGCCCTTAAATAAGACTCATAGATTGTTGTTCATACTTGTTTTCTTCATTATCTTGTTCATGTACATTTCTGTTATGTTTTCCTGCTATTAACCTTGTTGTCCCAAACTGGAAAATTGACCATTTTGGTCAATTGTTCCCCTGGGGACAACCATCTTAGTTGGTTGTTATCTATCTTTCATGTGTAAATTTATGTTTCATTTACTTCAGTTTTTCCATATAAAATAACTAAAATTTTGTTGTTTTCCTACAAGGATACTGTTATAACCCTATAATTTATAGGATCAACTAGTGATTGAAATGTTATCACTTTAGTGTTTTGTTTGTCAAATGATTTTCCATTCTGTAAATAAGTTGAGAAAAAGAAAAAGAAAAAAGAAAGAAAAAGAATAAAAGAGGGCATAAAAGAAATTTAAATAGAGCCCCATGCAATAACAATGACTTGGTCCATATAGTTTAAGCATGGCCAAGTCCTTTTAAATTGATGTCGATAGGAGTAGTGAATAAGCTTGGCTAAACTATTTAATCTTAGCCAAGCAAATTAGGTTAGCTAGTGAATAAATTTGACCAAACTGCCTAATCTTGGTCAAATAACCCCAGGATAGAGTAATTTCTTAGTCCAATAGTTTAATCTAGGCTAAATGTCATAGGTAATGAGGTTAGAGCATAGGGTAGTTTGCTTTATCTCAATAAAACAAGCATGATGATCGATGTTGAACCCTATCTTTGATGTTTGAAAGTTGAATGTCTAACCCCATGGTGATAAAAAAAACAGAGAAAGCTTAGACAAACCCACTTAAAGCACTTATCCTAAGTTTTCAGAGAAAATATGAGTTTGCGCTCACAGATTAAAGACAACGCATAGATGAACGACTGAGGTGCTAGCGCTCAGATCTACGGTTGATAAGTTTTTATGGACCCCCCCGATCGTTCTACCTTTAATGGTAAG
>ML781724.1:421018-433674 GCA_009831015.1 Picea engelmannii
TGGTTAAATATTGCGCTCAGATCTACGGTCCAGCGGCAGGCACACTAATGGATAGTTGATGGTATTTTTTGGACCCCCCTGACCGATCTGCTTTTAATGATGGAGGGGGGATTCAGAATGGAGTGGTTTTCTGGCGGGCCCTCTTCTCTATGTGGCAGGAATCCATTGCTCCAGACTCACACCACTTACCACTTACCATTTTATGACATACCCCATGTCGCCCCATGACATCATTTTCCACTTTTTCCCCTAAAGATTACATCTCATAACTCTGTCAGTCCATTCCCCCTGTTTGCACGTTACAAGTCCCTTCATCATGGTCAATTCCCAATCAACACCCTCGACATCACCCTATCATACTTGTCATTCGTTGTTACCTACCATCTCATGCTCTAAGAGACCCGTTGGCCATTTACTATAGGCTAACTTATCCGTTAGCCTGCTGATCTGTCTCCCGCGCCCAAAGGGTATCCATTTGCTCAAAACTACCCTTTTTTCCTTCATTCTCCCACTTCTTACTTTGTCCATCGCACCAGAGAATTTTTCCCGTCTCCTCTTCGTTTCAGTTAGCCGTCCAAAACCACAGTCATCCCCACTAACGTTTTGTTTAACTTGCAGGTATTTTCACAGTGATGGCCCCAAAATCCAAGAAAGCAGAAGCCAAGGAAAATCCTTTCCTCCCACCTCTTGTCGACCTCGACAAGATCCATTTGGCTGACAAAGATCATTTAATTGCAGACACTAGGTGCGAATTTGACTTCGCGTATTTGGAGTCATGGCTCAAAGATATTTTCTTAGATCAGAGCGATGAAATTGGGCTCTGGGAATCCAAACTTACTCTGTATCTTTTCCCCCAGGTTCACCATTTTCTTGAATTTGCCCTCAAATCCCAGGCTCATTACATCCCCAACCAAAGAGCCATAGTATCTTCATTGGGAGAAACTATTTTCTTCATCACACCTGAGGCCATTGATCAGATGATGTAGATACCCAGAACTGAATCTGCCTCCCCTTTCAATCTTGAAGTCATCACAGAGATGTACCAAAAACTATCATTCCCTCAGAGAGCCCAGATTTTCGTGCTTTTCCTCCCTCAGGCTGCTCAGCTCCCCAAGACAAATCCCCCGTACCCTTCCTCCATGTTCTTAGAGAAGGGAAACCAAGTCATTTCGTCGCTCTATGCTCTGCTTGGTTATTTTTTCGACAAATGGGTGGATGAAACCATATTGGGTTTTCTGTCCATATTCTCCATAGAAGAAAGACCCACCACTCAGTTTGACTACAACACTTTCTTGGCAGACAATATTCATGAGTAGTTTTCAAATTTTTCCTCAGAAGGCATGTTTCGGTATTCCTCAATACTGGCCTACATGTTCACTTTCTTTCAAGTGGACAGGTTCTCCTTTTCAATGCAGAAAATGGATAAGGATGGGAGACCGCAAGCGGTAACAGCTTGGACTTCACTACTCAGACAAAATTCAACAAAGTTTGGTTTCAAACAGTTTATCGAGAAGTTCTACCATCCAGTGGTGAGCATGCTCAGTGCCAGACCTGAACCAAGAATAAATGAGGAGATTCATAGGATTTTATGCCTCTCAGACCTTGCAAAAATTGGAGACTGGTATCTTTAACAAAACCACACCGAGATCAGAGTATATGGATGCAAGTTGGATCCATAAAAATTGCCCAAGTATTTACCCGTGAGGTTATTTTCACTGGAGTACATAAGGAAAATGATTAACTCATATGACATAAATTTTGTGTCTCTGAAAAAGAAATAGCAGCTTAGAATTAAAGGGAAAATAGGGTCTTGCATCTGTAATAGTCGAGGCGTCAGGGAGGAAGTAGACAAATTTTTGAAAGAAATGAAGTTTCAGGTTAGTTTCATATGGCACTATGATCCATGCGAGATAATTTCTGATATGAGGGTTAAAAATAAAAATGTTCCATATGTTCATACACCCAAGCCTGAGATAGAAAATTTTGCAAATCAAACAAAATGGGAGCCGAACACTCTAGTTGAGATAGAACAACACGACCCTTCGGTCATCATCTCACAGACTACTACACCATAGGTTCCCAAGGAGAAAAGACCCAAGAAGGATACTTCACCTTCCATCATCGAAGTCTCGGCTGAAGATTTCCAATTACACACCAAAAGGCCAAAAACCAGTCATACACCTGACATGGCTGGTGAAAAGGAAATCCAATCCACTGCAACTATGAAATATGATCGGTCACTTCTTAGCACAAGCAGCAAGAAGATCATGTCTACATTTTTTCCTAAGAAGCCCATGAATACTCCACTAGTCGACCAACCGAGTAAAGTAGGGCCAAAGTTGAGTGTTTTTGAGAAGTATGACATGATCAAAAAGAAAAATCAGACGTTGACGAGCAGTACTTATGCTCAGTTTTGGAAATAGACATCAACGGAACAACACATACTGTTGTATGCATTCAATACCGAGAAGGGTAGAATGCACATGGAATTTCTGCAGGCACAGGTTCCAGACCTGAAAGCAATCACTGATTACAAAAGGGAAACATTCGAGTTTCATACTAGGGATGTGCATCCTGCTAATCAAATGGATTTGCATAGGAAAACTTGGGAAATGGTTTTCTCCACGTTGGAAAATGCTTCTACTGTGGCCACTAAATTACAGGTATCTCTGAACAATGTCCAGACATAGCTGAAATTAGAAAAGATATCATCCTTTGCAAAGGATAACAGAATTAAGACGTTGGAAGAATTGGTCCTCAAAATCTGGTATGACCCCTTGAATGTGAAAGCAGTCGAGGAGATGCTTAAAAAGAAAAATGTCGATATAGAATCTCTGAGGAAACAGTTGAAAATGCCACCAATGGAAGATGCACAAACAAAGGAGATAGCTGAGACAGAAGGGGAAAAGGATGAGATGCTCAAGTTGATCATGAAGCAGAATGCACAGTTGAAAGAAATGGAAGCAGAACTGGAAATACTAGTGAAAGAGAAGAAACAATCAAAGCCCATGGAAGTCATTCCATTGAGTGTAGTTCCACTCACAAGACTAAGCACAACATATGCAGCAGAAATTCCCTCAGAAACTCCACTGACATCTCTAGAGAAGACAATAGAATTGGCAAAATCCATGGAAGAGATGAATTTGCAAGAGACATAGATTAGCAGACTTAAAAAGGAGGTTGAGAACCTTCAGGAACTCAAGTCTTCTTACCAAACGAGCTACTCCAAGGAGAAACAAACATCAGACAAGCTCAAACAGGAATTGCTACAGCTTCAAAAGAAAACAGTGGCAGGCAAAACACTTGCTGAGGTCAAGGAAAGTGTCTGGATGGATATCACCAATTCCATAAATGAAATATGGCCTATGGTACAAATCATGTTCGATCAAAAGGAACTAGTGCAAAGAAGCAAGTAGGCTATTGAGAAAATAAGAGGAGAACTGGGAGAGATGCCCACAGAAGCCACTGAGATCATTAAATTCCTCAATTAAAAAACCAGAGAAGAGTTAGAGGATTTGAGAATTGAAGATAGGACGGAGACCATCCTTGAGGTCAAGAGGGTCCTGACCAAAAGAGGACTGATGCTACAGCTGGAGGAAAAAGTCCAGACTATGGACATAGGAGTGCAAAGATTTTTTAGCAAAATTGAAGCTCTACAGAAGAAAGGCCTCCCTGGCTGAAGGGCCATAAATGACAAGTTAATGATACTTTCTGATTATAAAAAGAAACTAACCACCGTGGCTAAAGATAGTTCAAAATTCTCGGGAATACAGGGCAGTATCATAGGCAAGGAATTCTTAGAATCTTTACAGTCAGACATCAGCATACAGCACGAGATCTAGTACATTTTCATCGTCAAGCCAACTTTTTCCAAGTATACAGAGATGGATGAAGCATACCAAAGACTACTCAAAGTCGTCGTTCCTAGTCACCTTCGATGGGAAGAGTTATGCAATCTGATCAAGTAGGAGATAAGGTTTCGAGGCCCAGTCAGCTATCCAATCAGACGAGGTCGTGCAAAGGGCTCACCAACGGCTTACCCCAGAAATCAACATGAAGATTTCAACACATCATCAAACAGTTCCTAAATTTTTGTATCTTGTTGAGTTAGTTAGCTAAATTTAGAATTTGCCACGTCCTGATCTTTAATTACAGGATCGTATGTAATCTTTGATTATAAATACTTCAAACTTTGAAGTACCAAGGGTTGATCTTTACGCCCTGTAAGCCAGAAAGATTGTAATTTTTTATCAAGAGATCTTCCAGTAATACAAAGGGACGTTTCATAGGATTCTCCCGTGTTATTCATTGGTGATGTTTTCCTTTCTATGTTAAATGTTTTTCTCCCTCAGTTGTCATATTGTTTTCTAATCTAATCTTTTAAAAGTAGCACATGTTGCAGGATTTATCTTTGTATACCCTGTTTCTGGCTTTGAAAAATCTTAATGTTTATCTTTCTAATATTACAGTGAAGAAATTCTTAAATGCTTCTTTACTTTAATTGATATTCTCATCTTTTCTACTATTCATCACTTTACTGCTAAAGAATCCAATGGATGCATTATCTTGCCCTGTGAAAATAATCTTTTAATTTCTGTTTAGACCTCTATCTTTATAATACAGACCCCATATCCCAATGGAGGCGTAAAACCCTTTTCAACCAACTTAACAAAAGAAACAAACCATTCAATCTTATTTTGTTTAACTAGCCTAATATCTCAAAGTTAAAACATAGCTAAATAATACAGAGAGATCCCTCTCTGAAGCTGGTAGGGCTAGATTCCAGTTTCGAAGTGGTTGGATAAATTTACCTCTTGTAAATTTCTTCTACTCTGACAACCTCTAGGAATTTACAGAGCGTTAACATAGTGGCGACCATACTGGGGAACTGAACAAACATTCAACCCCACGGTTTCTTTTTCCCTAGAATAAAACTTTGTTTCTGAACAAATTATAAATCTGAGAAAGAAATAATGTTCAGAGGTTGTTAAATGCTTGTACATAGTAATTTCATATTCATAAAAATAAAAATATATAAAAATTAAAAAAAATCTGGCTCCTAAAAGAGCTTATACTCAATCCCACCCAAACCCAGAACCTGCAATAGCAACTAATAATCCAGAATAGTTACTCAGAAAGAAGACCATTACAGAATGTTCAAGGAGTCATAGTCCCCTTCACAGGTCCCCTTCTCTTCTAGAGGAACTTGTTGCCCTTCAAGATCTCGACTTTGAAACCATTTTTTAACAAAGCCTGTTTAGAACGAAATCTGATAGCTTTGTGACTGAAACCATTTTAGATCCAACCATCCTGCAACCTCGGACCCCTTAAATACTATCTCCCACTGCAAACCCTCAAACTGCTCACTCTGTGCCAGCTAGTCCCTCATACTCCTCATCTTCTGCCACCGCCCCACCTATCATCTAGGTTGTTGTCCCGCCTCCTCCACCTATCATGGAATCTAGATATGCTCCCTTGGTGTTGGCCGCACCTCTACATGCTATGCCCCAATATTATCAAATGAGACTCCCACAATACGATGGTACAGGGCCCTTGAACGCACAACAACACGTTGATAAAATGAATGACTATTTTGACTTGCAGGAAGTGGATGAAGCTGATGTTCAAATGAGACTTTTTGCATAGAGTCTGACTGGGGATGTTAAGAAATGGTACAAAGGCTTACGTGTTTCTTCAGTGGTCGACCTTACAACATTTCAAAGAAGTTTTCTGGACAGATGGGAGGTAAAGAAAAATCCTCTCCAGATCTTGTCAGAATATGAAAACATCAGAAGGAATCAAGGAGAGATAGTACACGACTACTGCACCCGCTTCAACAATCTGTACAATGTGATTCCAACCGATATTAAACCCCCACAAGGTTTGGCACTGATAAAATTCCCCGATGGTTTCAATGCTGATATGTCATATCAATTAAGGGAAAGAAACTCGACCACCCTGGAGGACATGCAGAAAAGCGCAATAAGTGTAGAGGCCAACCTGTTGGCTAAAAGGGCATGGTATAGGATGAAAAGGAGAGTCACGATTAAAGAGGAACCTTCCACATCTTCTTTGATGCCAAATTGGATTCCTTAGCTAGAGAAATGGAAAGGATGATGGAGAGACTTACTATAGCCGAAAGAAATCCTCCTAGAGAAAACCAACCTGCTCCACAAATTAGGAATATTGACTTCAGAAGAAATCCTCCTCAAATCAGGTAGAGAGATCCTAGGGATCAAAGAGAATAGAGGGGTCCTGATCAACAAATCAGACCACCCCTTCAGGAAAATTATGCCGATGAAGGTGAAGAGGTAATTGAATAATTAGAGGAAACACACATAAACCTCATGGGCATTCATGATAACGAAGCCATTTTCCTTACTCAGGAAGAGAAATAACTTTTCCTTCTTTCTCAAACAGAGTTGAGTGAGGAAGCTGAAGAGACCGAAAAACAGGCATTTGAAAATGCCATTATGGAGGTACATAGGCAGTACAATCTGTGAAGTAAAAAGATAGATGAAAATTCCCCAAAAAAGGTAACCGAAACGAAGAAAATAGTCAAAACCAAGAAAGTGCATGAACCTTCTACCAAGAAGATCCCCAAGAAAGGTAATGCTAAAACTCCAACAAAAAGAAACCCTACCATTTTAAAAAGATAAACGCAGACTAAGGTTTCATCAACCAACCTGTTATCGCTCTGTAAATTCCCAGAGGTTGTTAGGAAAGAAGAAATCTACGAGAGGTAACTTTATCCAACCACTTCGAAACTGGAATCTAGCCCTACCAGTTTCAGAGAGGGATCTCTCTGTATGATTTATCTCTGTTTTAACTTTAAGATATTAGGATAGTTATATAAAATGAAATAAGATTGAAAAGGTTTGTTGTTTTTGTTGATTTGGCTGAAGGGGCTTTACGCATCCATTGGGCTATGGGTTCTGTGTTATGAAGATAGAAATCTAAAACAGAAACAAAAGGTTCTTTTCACAGGGCAAGATAATGCATTTGTTGGATTCTTTTAGTAGTAAAATGATGAATAGCAGAAAAGATGAGAATATCAATTAAAGTAAAGAAGCATTTAAGAATTTCTTCACTATAATATCAGAAGATAAACATTACAATATTTCAAAGTCTGAAACATGGTATACAAAGATAAATCCTGCAACATGCGTTACTTTTAAAAGATTTAGATTAGAAAACAATATTACAACTGGGCAAGAAGCTAATTCAACATAGAAAAGAAAGCATCACTAATGAATAACACGTGAGAATCATGTGAAAACGTCTCTTTGTATTAATGGAAGATCTCTTGATGAAAATTACAGTCTTGTAGCTTGCGGGGCATAAAGATCAACCCTCAATACTTCAAAGTTTGAAGTATTTATAATTAAAATTACATACGACCCTATCATTAAATATTAGGACGTGGAAAATCTAAATTTAGCTAACTAACTTAACAAGATACAAAAAATTAGGAAACTACTTGATGATGTGTTGAAACTTCATGCTAATTTCTGGGGTAAACCATTGGTGAGGCCTTTGAACGACCTTGTCTGACTGGATAGCTGACTAGGCTTGGACACATCATCGACTACTCGATCAAATTGCAAATTTCTTCCCATCGAAGGTGACTGGGAACGCTGACTTTGACAAATCTTCGGTATACTTCATCCATCTCTGTGTACTTGGAAAAAGTTGGCTTGATGATGAATATGTACCGGATCTCATGCTGTATACTGATGTCTAACTGTAAATCATCTAAGAATGCCTTGCCCGTGATAATGCCTTGTATTCTTGAGAATTTTGAGTTGTCCTTAGCCACAGTGGATAGTTTCTTTTTGTAATCGGCAAGCATCATTAACTTGTCATTTATAACTCTCATACCAGAAAGACCTTTCTTCTGCAGAGCTTCAATCTTGCTGAAAAATCTTTGCACTCCTGCATCCATGGTCTGGACCTTTTCCTCCAGCTGTAGAATCAGTCCAGTCTTGGTTAGGACCCTCTTGACCTCAAGGATGGTCTCTATCCTATCTTCAATCTTCAACTCCTCTAGCTTCTCTCTAGTTTTGGAATTTAGAAATTTGATGATCTCAGTAGCTTCTGTGGGCATCTCTCCCAGTTCTACTCTTATCTTCTCGATAGCCCGCTGACTTCTTTGCACCAGCTCATTTTGCTCGAACATAATTTGTATCATCAGCCATATTTCATTCATGGACTTGGTGATGTCCATCCAGACACTTTCTTTGACCTCAGCTAGTGTTTTGCCTACCACTGTTTTCTTCTGAAGATGTTGCAATTCCTGTTTGAGTTGGTCTGATGTTTGTTTTTCCTTGGAGTAGCTAGTTTGGTAAGAAGACTTGAGTTCCTGAAGGTTCTCAATATCCTTTTTGAGTCTGCTAATCTCTGTCTCTTGCAAATTCATTTCTTCCATGGATTTAGCTAGTTCAACAATCTTCTCCAGGGTTGTCAGTGGAGTTGCTGAGGGAATTTCTGCTACAGATGTTGTACTCACTCCTGTGAGTGGAACTGCACTCAGTGGAATGACCTACATGGGCTTTGACTACTCCTTTTCTTTCACTAGTTTTTCCAATTTCGCTTCCATTTCCTTCAACTGTGCATTCTTCTCCATGATGAGCTTGAGCATCTCATCTTTTTCCCCTTTTGTCTCCACTATTTCCTTTGCCTATGAATCTTCTGTTGGTGGCAATTTCAATCATTTCCTCAGAGATGCAATATCAACATTTTTCTTTTTGAGCATCTCCTCAACTTCGTTCACATTTGAAGGATCATATCCGACCTTGAGGACCATTTCTTCCAATGTTTTAATCCTGTTATCCTTGGCAAAGGATGATATTTTATCTAACTTCAGTTTCATTTGGACATTGCTCAGAGATATCTGTAACTTGGAGGCAGTAGTAGAAGCATGTGCCAATCTGGAGAAAATCATTTCTCCAGTTTTCCTGTGCAGATCCATTTGATCAGCTGGATGCACATCTTTAGTCTAAAATTCAAATGTCGCCCTCTTGTAATCAGTTATTACTTCCGAGTCTGGCACCTGTGCTTGCAAAAACACCATGTGCATTCTACCCTTCTCAGTGTCGAATGCAGACAGTATTCTGTGTTGTGCAGTTGATGTTTTTTTCCAGAACTGAGCATACGTGCTACTGGTCAGCGTCTGATTTTTCTTTTTGATCAAATCATACTTCTCAAAAATACTCAATTTCGGTCCTATTTTGCTCGGCTGGTTGGCTAGTGGAGTATCTGTAGGCTTCTTGGGAAACACTGTAGTCATGATTTTTTTGTTGTGTGTACTAAGGAACAACTGATCAACCTCCATAGTTGCAGTGGATTGAATTCCCTTTTCACCAGCCGTGTCGGGTGCTTGACTGTTTTTTGGCCTCTTGGTATGTAGTTGGAACTCTTTGGACGATACTTCAGTGACGGAAGGTGAAATGTCCTGGCTGGGCCTTTTCTCCTTGGGATCCTGTGGTGTAGTCATCTGTGAGACAGTGACCGAAAGGTCCCACTGTTTTGTCTCAACCAGATTGTTTGGCTCCCATTCTATCTGGTTGGCAAACTTCTCTATCTCAGGCCTGTATGTGTGGACATATGGGATATTCTTATTCTTAACTCTCATCTCTAAAATTATTCCACAGGGGTCATAGTGCCATATAAAGCTAGCAAAAAACTTCATTTCTTTAAGCAATTTGTCTGCTTCCTCCCCGACGCCTCAGCTGTTGCAAATGAAAGACCCAATCTACCCTTTGATTATGAGCTGTTGCTTCTTCTTCAGAGACAAAAAATGTATGTCATCTGAATTGATCATTTGTCTTATGTATTCCAAATAAAATATCCTCACGAGAAAATACTTGGGCAACTTGTATGGAGCCAATTCACACCCATACACTCTGATTTCTGTGTGGTCCTGCTACATGTACCGGTCTCCCATTTTTGCAAGATCCAAGAGGTGTAGGATCCTCTGAATTTCCTTGTTTATTCTCGGCTCGGGTCTCCCACTGAGCATGCTCACCACAGGATGGTAGAACTGCTCGATAAATTGTTTGGAGCTGAATTCTATAGAGTTGTGTCTGAGTAGCGAAGTCCACTCTGTCACCACCTATGGCCTTCCATCCTTGTCCATATTCTGCATCGAAAAGGAGAATTTGTCCACTTGAAAGAAAAGGAACATGTAAGCCAGTATTGAGGAATACTGAAACATGCCTTCTGTGGCGAAATTTGAGAATTGCTCATGAATGTTGTCGGCTAGGAAGGCACTGTAGTCGAACTGAGTGGTGGGTTTCTCATCTGTGGAGAAGATGGACAGAAAACCCAGTATGGGTTCATCCACCCATTGATCTGAAAAATACCCAAGCAGAGTGCAGAGCGACGAGATGACTTGGTTTCCCTTCACTGAGAACAGGGATGAAGGATATGGGGATTTGTATTGGGGAGCTGAGCGGCCTGTGGGAGAAAAAGATCGAAAATCCGAGCTCTTTGGGGAAATGATAATTTCTGATACAGTTTCGTGATGATTTCAAGGTTGAAAGGTGAGGCAGATTCGACTCTGGGTATCTACATCATCTGGTCAATGGTTTCGGGTGTAATGAGGAAAAGAATTTCTCCTAATGAGGAAACTATGGCTCTCTGGTCAGGGAGGTAGTGAGCCTAGCATTTGAGGGTGAATTCGGGGAAATGGTGAACCTGAGGGAAAAGATACAGAGGGAGGTTGGACTCCCATAGCCCAATTTCATCACTCTGGTAAAGGAAAACCTCTCTGAGCCATGACTGCAAGTCTGTGAAGTCGAACTCGCATCTGGTGTTTACGATTAAATGATATTTGTCAGCCATATGGATCCTGTCAAGGTCGATGGGAGGTGGGAGGAAAGGATTCTCCTCGGCCTCTGCTTTCTTTGATTTTGGCACCATCACTGTAACAATACCTGCAAGTAAAACAAAAAATTTAGTGGGGATGATGGTGGCATTGGGCGATTGACTGTAACGGAGAGGGAAAAGGGGAACATTGCTTTGGTGCGACGACAGGATGAATGATGAGGGAATGAAGGGTGAAGGTAGTTTTTGAGCAAACAGATATCCGTTAGGTGCGGGATACAGGTCAATAGGTTAACGGATAGGTTAGCCAATAATAAATGGCCAACGGGTCATTTATAGTGTGAGATGGTAGGTGACAATGACTGAAGAATATGGTTGGGCGACGTGGCGGGAGTTGATTAGGGAGTAACCATGGTGAGATGACTTGTAAAGGGCGAATGTTAAGCCCTAATATTGGCTCATTACCCCTTAAGTGGGGCATATTAGATTAGTAATGTTATTTTTTACCCCTTAATTGGGGCATATTAGATTAGTAATGTTATTTTATTTATGTCGGCTTTAGGCCATTAGTTGAAATATACCTCCTAGTCTCCTATATATACCAAGGAGACATTTTCATTTTGAATCATCTTGTACTTGAACATTTAAGTGGGGTAAAAGGAGGTTTCCCCCTCTAAGAGGCTTATTATCTGAAATTATCTCTTTTTCAAGGTGTTGAGTACTTTTCCTGAGGCTTTTCTATACTATATTGATGTTTGGTTCTTAACATATGGTTTCAGAGCTCAAGGTCTTGGGGTTTCGCTGCTACATCTGAGACACCATGGAATTTTTGCTATAATTTGTTTTTTACAACGTTTCAGAAGGAACGGCTTGGAGGAGATTTAGTAGATGGATCAAGGTACGTTGGGTTCAAAATTCATCTCTTGAGGTCTTATACTTTTGGAGATATAGCCTATACAAGATAGGGTTCTGGAATCATCCTGAAATGAGTCATTGCGGAATTTTCGCTATAAAACATTTTCTGTAACATTTCAGACATTGAATGCCAGAGGCCGCTTACAGAAATTAGTAAGGTATCTTTGGTAAAACGTTCATCTTCTGGGTCATCTCAAATTTATAGATACACCTTGTGTAAGATAAGGTATCTGACTAGTCCTATTGACTAGTCTCAAGAAGGTGTTTCAGGTACAACAATCATAACTTCTTTCTAGAGTATCCAAATTGAGTGGGACTGGTTATATTGGATCGTGGACAGTCTGTAGTATTTTGGGTGCGAGTTTCATAATTTTATATCAATTATTTTGTGTGGGGCATTCTATACAAGTGAGATCTCCTGGAAAGGCCAAAAATCTGTAAGTTGTGAGGAAGTTACCGTAAATTCCACTGGGCACATCCAATTTTGATCAGACCTGTGGCATTATAGAGAAGAAATATCAGAGAACTACCTAAAAGAAAGTTTCATACCCAGAAGGGCCCAAACTTGGGAGATAGAACAGAATAAATATTGTCTAGCAGAACCGCCTCAAAATCAAGATTCAAAAGTGATACTTGGGCAACATGCCACCAAAAAAGGGACCTTCTACACCAAATAAGCCTCCAGAAAATCCTAATTGGACTCTTGATGAAGGTGAAGAAATGTGTAGGGACATAAATGAACTGCAAAAGAAGATGGATTCAATGGAAGCCAAGTTGATGGATTCAATAGAATCTAAGTTGGATACTAAGATGGATTCAATGGAAGCTAAGATCATGGAAGTAATGAAAAATTTCGTAACAGAGAAGACACCCAAAAGTGAAAATGCATCCCATGAAATTCATGATGAGGACAC
>ML781724.1:466878-483044 GCA_009831015.1 Picea engelmannii
CCCCCCCCCCCCCAACCATTAAAGGTAGAACGGTCGGGGGGGTCCGAAAATACTTGTCGACTGTTGATCTGGGCACCTTCTTTCTAGTGGTTCATCGGTGCGCAGTCTTTATTCAATGAGCGCACAAACATATTTGCTCGGAAACTTAGGATAAATGAATTTTGTGGGTTTGCTCAAGCTTTCCCTGTCTTTAACACCATGGGGGTTAAACATCAAGCCTTTAAACCTCAAAAATATGGTTCAACATGGATCATCATTCTTGTTTTATTGAGATAAAGCAAAATACCCTATGCTCTAACCTAATTACCTATAACAATTAGTCTAGATTAAACTATTGGACTAAGAAATTACTCTATCCTGGGGTTATCTGACCAAGATTAAGCAGTTTGGTCAAATTTATTCACTAACTAACCTAAATGACTTGGCTAAGATTAAACATTTTAGCCAATCTTATTCACTACTCCTATCAACATCAATTTAAAAGAACTTGGCCACGCTTGAATGGTATGGACCAAATCATTGTTATTGCATGGGGCTCTATTGAATTTCTTTTATGCCCTCTTTTATTCCTTTTCTTTTTCTTTCTCTCTTTTTTTTTATTTTTTTTTATTTTCTTTTCTCAAATTATTTGCAGAATGGACAATCATTTGACAAACAAAAACACTTAAAGAGATAACATTTTAGTCACCATTTGATCCTATAAATTTTAGATCTATAACACAACCGACCAAATACTTCCGCCCAGAAAACCATGGTGGACAGATCAGAATTGCTGAGCCAAAGAAGAGCACCTACTCCTTTCAGCCTCGAAGGTGAATTAGCCAAAGTAAAAATTCCCATTCCCCTTTCTGAGTTGATGAGTAAGAATGCTTACCAATCGTAGGTGATCAAAGTGATGAGCATTGAGCCTGATATAGGCATGAAGGCCTTAACCATTGGATCGACGAATCATTCGAACACAATAAATCTTACCGATGATCAACCTGAACTCCTGTTTGGCCCTGAAGTTGATGGTCAGACTGACACTGGTGTTGTCGCTCCTTTTTACATCAGCCTTAATATACACGACCTGATTCTGCACAATGCTATGTTAGATTCGGGTGCTTCCCATAACCTGATGCCTAAAGAAGTGATGGAAAAACTGGGACTCAAGGTCACCAGACCTTACAAGGATTTACACTCTTTTGACTCCAACAAATTCAGATGTATCGGGTTGATCAAAGACTTATGTATCACCCTAGTTTAGATTCCAACAAAAATCATGGTTATGGATGTTGTAGTCGTGGACATTCCCCCGAAATATGATATGTTGTTGTCCAGGTCTTGGGGGGGCAAGTTGAAAGGCACTTTGCAGTTGGATATGTCATATGCCACCATCCCAGTATTCGGACAACACAGAAGACTGTACAGAGAGACGTTGATGAAATATATGGTCAGCAGCCAGGAAAAGCCCCATAACTATCCTTTGTACTCTGCACACTCCGATGTAGATTCCTTCATCCTGTACAACGATGGCGATCTGGGAGAACAAATCGCTCAGATGGAAGAATATACACTGGATCCAAAAGAAGGCCATGAAATCACTGGGGCAGAAAGGTAGGAAAATGTAATAAGTGAAGAATTGCCAGCAGATTTTTGGAGCATGGACTTTGATGGAGCTGTAAGCAAGGAAGGAGCTGGAGCAGGAGTTTGGTTGCACAATCACAAATCCAGGTATTCGGAGAACCATTCTTACAAACTGAATTTTCAATGCACTAACAACATAGTCGAGTACGAAGATTTGATGCTCGGCCTAAAACTAATAAAGAAGGTTGGTGTGTAACACCCTGTTTCCCCCAGTCTATAAAAATAACTATACTGGCCAAGAACTATGGAAAACTCAAAGATTGTGAATGTTGAATAAACAGACCTTAGTATAAAAGGTCTGAGGAATGAAAATGTTGTATGAATATATGTTGCATGACTGTTGAGAGGGGGATGTGCTCAAAAGAGACCACAATGGTTGATGAGAGGTAGTGGAAGGGGCCGGGAGTGGTTGCGTTAACTTCCATCGAACCAAAACCATACTAGTTTGTACGTGCTCGGGAAAACCAAAGCTCACTCTCAGACCCTGAAATGAATTAATGCTTGGATGGTAGGTGGGGATGCTCCTCAAGAGTAAATGAGGGGATGGGGTGAACCACCCATCCGTAGAAGCTCTAAGACCTGACCATCGGACAGGGAATTTCATGCCACNACATGACAGGAATCACGGAAGGAGAAAAAGAGGAACTCTGGGAAATATAGAGTGTCATGAGTAGAGGAGAAGGACAGTAACCTTCATCCTGGACTTCCGATGAGTGGGAAGTAAGATAATGAGTCTCAAAGCATCGTGGTCTAGCTCAGGGGTGGCTAGTGGTAAATCCTTTTGGAGTCATTGAGCCTACGGTTGGGTGGAAATGAGCACCCCTCTTAGCAGTTACTTTACACCTGATGTTTTCTGATAAGTGTTCATGTCCTGTATTTAAAATTGAATGTTCCTGAAATGCATGTTCATGTTTGTACACTTATAGATGATTGATTTCTGCATAGAAGTATTTGCCTGGTGTTTCGATCAACAACAATGAATGTGTGCTTATACTTATATAACTATAATCGATTTACGTATAGAATGGATAAGTCCTGGTTTTAAGCTCGTTCCTTGGAGAGTTGTCCCATGTACTTGACCCAAGCCATGCCCTGGGTTTTTTTCCCTGAAGGTACCTCCTTCCAGAAAGCTCCATCATATTCCAGAGCCGGAGTGAGTTCCTTGAAAGGGCCATCATTTTTAAATAAATACGTAAGATTACCTCACCCCTGTCACATATTTCATAGCTCGATGATTTAAGAAGGATTTTCAGTCAGGTCACCCAGCTTGGTGATAATTACCCAAAGATTCGTTGAAATATTTTATGGCCTAAGTTTGGAAACCTTGCACCAGAAAGAATGGCTCCCTTACAGTTTGGTATTTCGGCGTTTCGACACTCGGGATACCCAAGGGCAAGTGTCCTTGTCTTCACATGTCATGAAATCCCGATTCACAAAACCCCAAAATGATATAGCATGGTTTGAGTTTGGTATTTGAATGTTTTGGCACCTGGGATACCAAGGGAAAGTGTCCTTGCCTTCGCATGTTGCGAAATCTCGATAGGTGCAACCCCGAAATAGTCTAGCGTGGATAATTTTTGGTGTTTCGGAGTTTCAGCAAATGGGAAACCCAAGGGTAAGTTCCCTTGTACTCGCATGTTGTGAAATCCCGATAGGTGAAACCCCGAAATAGTATAGCGTGGATAAGTTTTGGTGTTTTGGAGTTTTGACAACCGGGAAACCCAAGGGTAAGTTCCCTTGTACTCGCATGTTGCGAAATCCCGATAGGAGAAACCCTGAAATAGTCTAGCGTGGATAAGTTTTGGTGTTTCATAGTTTCAACAACTGGGAAACCCAAGGGTAAGATCCCTTGTACTCGCATGTTGTGAAATCCCGATAGGTGAAACCCCGAAATAGTCTAGCATGGATAGGTTTTGGTGTTTCGTAGTTTCGGCAACCGAGAAACCCAAGGGTAAGTTCCCTTGTACTCGCATGTTGCGAAATCCTGATAGGTGAAACCTCGAAATAGTATAGCGTGGATAATTTTTGGTGTTTCATAGTTTCGGCAACCGGGAAACCCAAGGGTAAGTTTCCTTGTACTCGCATGTTGCAAAATCCCGATGTGAGAAACCCCGAAACGATAGAGCGTGAGTAGATTTTAATGTTTCGGCATTTCGGCACTCGGGACACCCAAGGGTCAATTTCCTTGTCTTCACATATCATGAAATCCCAACTTGCGAAACCCCGAAATGAGCATTAGTAAATATATGGGTTTCGGTGTTGCGTCACCTGGGAAACCGAATGGCTGGAACCCTCATCTTCATACATCGAGAAATCCCGGTATGCGAAGTCCCGGTAGGTGAAATCCCAGAGCAGGCTTGATGTGAATAGGATTTCGGGTTTCAGGATGTCGAAGGACTCGACTCCTTTGCATTTTGAACTCCTGGTTTCCAAAGTCCCGAAATGAAAAAGGCACCTCTTGACTTAGCCCAGGGTCACAATTGATGGACTCATGGAAGTAAATCCTACACTTGGTACGTGAATTGTACACGACGGATTTTCAACAAAGAACCCATGAATTGGTTGGGTGAAGGTCCTGATTGGAAGACCTAGCCTACACTAGAACCTCGTAAGAATTCGGGAACTCTATCCCTCGACAATGAAGAAGAAAGAAAAAGGCAAAAATTCTTAGCTCTCGTAGTGAGTGTGTTACAAATTGGTATCAGAGCATGGTTACAACACTTGGCCTGCTTGGGCTCATGAACGAACTGTGCAAAGACTCCATTCAAACCACTCTTAATAGGAGTGACCCTCTATATTAACCTCCCTTAATCAAAAGTCGAAGTTAAGAATGAAAAAAAAACCCTATTGTGTGTATGCATGTGAAAAATATGAACTATGTACTGGTCATAAATTAATATAAATATTGACTAACAACCAACATTTTTCTTTTGCACACAAGCGGAAGATCAACTGCGGGGGAAATTACAGACATACAGAATGGTGACTCACCATGAAGTAGGGGAGGGCTCCCATAATAGAGACAAAGATTCTGACGAAAGGAGGGCGGTAGGGACCCCTCGAGATCTAGCTGAGACTGTGAGGAGACTCATGGTCGAATTACAAAGCTGCAAGGATGACAACGAAAGGATGATAAAAGAGCAAGAGATGAAAACAGAAATTAATGCAGTTTTACTGTAGAGCTTATCCGACATACAAAGACAATTACAGCACGAACCTGAGATATATAAACGTGGTCATGTCAGTGGCCACACTGAGAGGAGCACCTCGAGAAAGGTCCACCCCAGAGATAAGGGACAAGCATTGGATGATTTCTCTGGAAAGGAAGATAGAGACTTGGAGGGATCTTATAGCAGTAGAACTAGCTCTCATTCCCGAAGAAAATGAAATAAGAAGAAACTTTCCAAGAGTCAAAATCTTGAAGAGTTCAAGAAGGCCAAACCACCCTCCTTCGATGGTGAAATAAATAAGGGAGAGGAAGCAGAGGCCCGGATGCTTGGACTAAAGAAGTATTTAAGAGTCCATGATTTCTCAAAAAACTTGAAGGCCCGAGTAGCCACCTTCAACTTGAATGGAAAGGCATCCATTTGGTGGGAAGATCTTAAGAATGTAAAAGGGATTCACGAAGAAGATCTTTCTTGGGAACGGTTTGAGAAATACTTCAGGAATAAATATCTGTCGGAGAAATACTTAGACGAAAAGACTAAAGAATTCTATGAACTCAAGTTGGGGAAACTCACCATAGAGGAATATGTTAGCAGATTCCTTGAGTTGCTGAGGTATGTACCCTACATAAAAGAAGAAAAGGGAAAGGTGCAATGATTCATCAGTGGACTGACTACCTAAGGACTATCATAACAAGATTGAATTTGATGAACCAAAGACCCTAGAAGATACTATCTGAAAGGCAAGATATTGTTATGAACAGCTTGGGCATCAGACAAGACCTCGCGAAGGTTGGAAGCAGAAGAATAGTTCAGGATTCCAGAAAAAGGGGTTTAAATCCCAAGATTTAAGGACTACAAAAAGAACTCAAGGATGAGCTTCCCAGCCCGAAGTGTACACAAGCAGAAATTTCCCTCCTTGAGTGGAAATAAACTTTCTGGATCTACCCCAATAAAGACCGATAAACCAAAGAGAGAACCTTTGAAATGTTGGGGTTGTGGAGAAGAACATATACTGAAGGGTTGCTCGCACCAACAATAGAACAGCCGAAGAATTTACAATGTTCAAGAAGCTACCACCATCAATAATGTGGCCAGGAGTGTACCGCAAATTTATCCAGCCTTCAATAATAACCAAGCTAACCACCAAGCTTCAGTGGTGGAAATCGAAGGTATGATCACCAACCATCTAGTGTCTATTCTGATTCACCCTGGTTCAAATTTGATTTATATAGCCCCTAAGGTTGTGGATAAATGTAAACTATAGCCACATAAAAATGCCAAGCCATGGTTAGTACAGTTAGTCACTGGCACCAAAAGAAGGGTAGTGGAGGTCATACTAGCCTACCAATTCATTATAGGCGAATTCCCCACCCAAGCAACCCTTAACATATTACCCCTGGGATCGTATGATCTGTTGATTGGTATGGACTGGCTAGCCACCCATAAAGCCAAACTGGATTGTTACCATAAAACCCTAGAATGTGTAAGTGAATATGGAAGGAGAATAACCCTTCAAGGGATACAAAAACCTATCTCGGAGAGACAAATATCAACTCTTCAAATGAGAAAGTATTGCAGAAAAGGATGTCCACTATATGCAATACATGTGTTAAAAACAATTGAAGGTGACAAACCAAGCCTCGAAGACCAACCCACACTGAGAGAATACAGGGATGTATTCCCAAAAGAGGTACCAGGTTTACCTCCGAGAAGGGACATCTTCTCAATAGAACTTGCACCAGGAGCGGTGCCAATGTCTAGGACACCCTACAGGATGAGCACACCTAAGCTAGTTGAAATTTGATTACAACTGAAAGAAATGATGGACAAAGGCTATATCCAGCCCAACGTGTCTCCATGGGGAGAACCATCCCTGCTTGTGAAAAAGAAATATGGTACCTATGACTGTGTATAGATTAAAGACAACTCAATAAGGTAACCATAAATAACAAGTACCCCTTAACCAGGATCGATGACTTGTTTGATCAATTGGGAGGTGCCTCTATCTTCTCGAAGATTGACTTGAGAACTGGATACCACCAAGTCTGAATCAAGGGCGAAGACATCCATAAAACTTCCTTTAGGACGAGATATGGTCACTACGAGTTTATGGTAGTACCATTCGGATTGACCAATGCCCCTGCCACTTTTATGTGCTTGATGAACAATGTTCTCAACAAATTCCTAGACAAATTTGTGTTGGTTTTTATTGATGACATATTAATTTACTCCAAGAATAGAGAGGAACATGAGGAACACCTTAGGCTTGTGCTTCAAGTGCTAAGAGAACATCAACTCTATGCCAAATTTAGCAAGTGTGACTTTTTCCAGAAGCAAATACATTACTTGGGCCATGTCCTATCTGAAGAAGGGGTAGCAGTAGACCCTGATAAGATTAGGTCTATCATGGAATGGCCTACCCCGAAGGATGTTTCAAATATCAGATCCTTTATGGGCTTGGCAGGATACTATAGGAGATTTATAAAAGGATTCTCCAAGATTGGGATTCCAATCACTGCCCTCCAGAAGAAGGGGACAAAATTCATGTGGACACAAAAATGTGAAGAAAGATTTCAAACCCTGAAACATCTACTGACCCACACACCCGTGCTGAAGATCGTCGACCTCGAAGCTGATTTCCTCATATGCACAGATGCCTATAAGGAAGGGCTCAGAGGATTACTTATGCAAGGAGGAAGTGTGATCTACTATGAATCCCGAAAATTAAATGAGCACGAAGTCAACTATGTGACCCATGATCTAGAGCTGGCCACCATAGTGCACACCTTAAAAATGTGGAGGCATTACCTCCTGGGAAGAAAATTTGTACTTATGATAGACCACTAGGGATTTCAATATCTGTTTGACCAACCAAAGCTTAATTCCAGACAAGCTAGGTGGATGGCCCTCCTCAGTGAGTTTGATTTTGAAATCAAACATATTAAGGGAAAGGAAAATAAGGTGGTCGATGCCCTTAGCAGAAGCATGAAAACAATTCACCTGGTAGCGGTAAGCACCTGCGAGACGGATGTCAAGGAAAGAGTAAAAAATGCACAAGAGACAGACACATTCTTCCAGACTATGACCTCGTACCTATATCAAGAACCCACTGAGATAAAGTATGGAGGCTACCAGATGATGGAAGGAGGTCTACTCACTTACATAAATAGATTTTATATCCTAGATTGTGACGACTTGAAGAGGTTCATAATGGATGAACTGCACAAAAGACCCTACACTGGTCATCCAGGATACCAGAAGATGATCACGGCCACTAGGAAACAATTCTATTGGCCTGGATTGAAGAAGACATACCTAAGTACTTAGCCAAATGCATAGAATGCCAACAGGTAAAAGCAGAGCACCGACACCCAGTAGGATTATTACAACCTCTACCAATCCTGGAGTGGAAATGGGAAACCATCTCCATGGATTTCATCACCGGATTACCAACCTTGACCAACCAGAATGACACCATCATGGTAGTGGAGGATAAATTGAGCAAGTCCCCATCAAGTCGACTTGTAAGGCAATAGACATCACCAACATATTCATGAAGGAGATATTCAAACTGCATGGTATGCCGAAAGAGATCGTGTTTGACAGAGACACAAAATTTACTTCCAACTTTTGGAAATCATTGATGGCTGTTTTGGAGACCAAGTTACTATTTAGCACAGCCTATCACCCTCAAATTTATGGACAGACAGAAAGGGTAAATCAAATATTAGAAGACATGCTCAAGATGCATGTAATGCATCAACCCAAAAAGTGGGAAGATTTCCTTCCACTGGTGGAATTCGCCTACAACAACGGCTACCAAGAATCCATGAAGATGAGCCCTTTTGAAGTCCTCTATGGCAGGCCATGAAATACTCCAGTCAGTTGGAGTAATCCCATAAACAGAGTTACTATTGGACTCGACATGTTGAAATAAATGGAACAAGTGAATCAGATAAAACAAAATCTAAAGGCGCTCAGAACCGACAGAAAATTTATGCCGACCAAAGGAGAACTCCAAGAGAGTTCAAGGCGGGAGACCACGTATACCTCAGAGTTAGTTCCAAGAAGAGTTCCTTGAGTATGGGAGCCTATGCCAAGTTGGCACCTCGGTATTGTGGACCCTTTGAAGTTCTAGATAGAGTGGGACCTGTAGCCTACAGGCTAGAACTTCCTCCCACGGTAAAAGCACATAATGTTTTCCATGTTTCATTATTGAAGAAATATGTACATGCTTCTAATCATATAATTGACTGGTGTGTGATCCAAGTGGAACCAGAGGGAGAATTCCTACCATAACCTCAATGCATACTGGACAGAAAGGAAACCCCGCTCAGAAACCGAACCATTGCACAGGTCAAGGTGCAGTGGAAATATTTTGGCCCAGATGAGGCTACATGGGAAATGGAAGATGCCATGAAGCAAGCATATCCAATTTTGTTTACCCCTATACATACATGTCATATTAATATATAGAACATCAAGGATGATGTTCCTTTAAGGGGGAGGGAATTGTAACACCCTGTTTCCCCCAGTCTGTAAAAATAACTATACTGGCCACCAACTATGCAAACTCAAAGATTGTGAATGTTGAATCAACGGACCTTAATATAAAAGGTCTGAGGAATGTAAATGATGTATGAATATATGTTCCATGACTGCTAAGAGGGGGATGTGTTGAAAACAGACCACGATGGCTGATGAGAGGTGGTGGAAGGGGCCGTGAGTGGTTGCGTTAACTTCCACCGAACCAAAACCATATTGGTTTGTACGTGCTCAGGAAAACCAGAGCTCACTCTTAGACCCTGAAATGAATTACCACCCAGATGGTAGGTGGGGAGGCTCCTCAAGAGTAAATGAGAGGATGGGGCAAACCGCCCATCTGTAGAAGCTCTCATACCTGACCATCGGATAGGGAATTTCGTGCAACACGCAACCTCGTAGGAGGAAAGAAGTGTGGAAGGGGGGGGGAGGAGCATACACACACATGCTTGCGACAGGAATCATGGAAGGAGAACAAGAGGAACTCCGAGAAATACAGAGAGTCGTGAGCATAGGAGAAGGAGAGTAACCTTCAGCCTGGACTTTCGACGAGTGGGAAGTAAGAGATTGAGTCTCAAAGCATCGTGGTCTAGCTCGGGGGTGGCTAGTGGTAAATCCTTTTGGAGTCAGTAAGCCTACGGTTGGGTGGAAACGAGCACCCCTCTCAGTAGTTACTTTACACCTAGTGTTTTCTGATAAGTGTTCATGTTCTGTATTTAAAATTAAATGTTCCTGAAATGCATGTTCATGTTTGTACACTTATAGATGATTGATTTCTACATAGAAGTGTTTGCCTGGTGTTTTGATCAGCAACAATGAATGCATTCTTATACTTATATAACTATAATCGATTTACGTATAGAACAAATAAGTCTCAGTTTTAAGCTCGTTCCCTGGAGAGTTGTCCCATGTACTTGACCCAAGCCATGCCCTGGGTTGTTTTCCCCGAAGGCACCTCCTTCTGGAAAGCTCCATCATATTCCAGAGACAGAGTGAGTTCCTTGAAAGGGCCACCATTTTTAAATAAATACGTAAGCTTACCTCACCCCTGTCACAGAGTTCATAGCTCGATGATTTAAGAAGGCTTTTCAGTTAGGTCACCCAGCCTGGTGATAATTACCCAAAGATCCATTGAAGGATTTTATGGCCTAAGTTTGGAAACCTTGCACTAGAAAGAATGGTTCCCTTAGAGTTTGGTATTTCAGTGTTTCGGCACCCGGGATACCCAAGGACAAGTGTCCTTGTCCTCACATGTTGCGAAACCCCGATTCACGAAACCCCAAAATGATATAGCATGGTTTGAATTTGGTATTTCGGCGTTTTGGCACCCGGGATACCAAAGGGCAAGTGTCCTTTCCTTCGCATGTTGCGAAATCCTGATAGGTGAAACTCCGAAATAGTCTAGCGTGGATAAGTTTTGGTGTTTCGGAGTTTCGGCAATTGGGAAACCCAAGGGTAAGTTCCCTTGTACTCGCATGTTGCGAAATCCCAATAGGTGAAACCCTGAAATAGTCTAGCGTGGATAAGTTTTGGTGTTTCAGAGTTTCGGCAACTAGGAAACCCAAGGGTAAGTTCCCTTGTACTCACATGTTGTGAAATCCTAATAGGAGAAACCCCAAAATAGTCTAGCGTGGATAAGTTTTGGTGTTTTGGAGTTTCGGCTACCGAGAAACCCAAGGGTAAGATCCCTTGTACTTGCATGTTGTGAAATCCCGATAGGTGAAACCCCGAAATAGTCTAGCGTGGATAAGTTTTGGTGTTTCAGAGTTTCGGCAACTGGGAAACCCAAGGGTAAGTTCCCTTGTAATCGCATGTTGCGAAATCCCAATAGGTGAAACCCCAAAATAGTCTAGCGTGGATAAGTTTTGGTGTTTCCGAGTTTTGGCAACCGGGAAACCGAAGGGTAAGTTTCCTTGTACTCGCATGTTGCAAAATCCCGATGTGAGAAACCCCGAAATGATAGAGCGTGAGTAGATTTTAATGTTTCGACATTTCGGCACCCGAGACTCCCAAGGGTCAGTTTCCTTGTCTTCGCATATCATGAAATCCCGACTTGCGAAACCCTGAAATGAGCATTAGTAAATATATGGGTTTTGGTGTTGCGGCACCTGGGAAACCGAAGGGTCGGAACCCTCGTCTTCATACATCGCAAAATCCTGGTACGTGAAGTTCCGATAGGTGAAATCTCGGAGCAGGCTTGGTGTGAATAGGATTTCAGGTTTCAGGATGTCGAAGTACTTGACTCCTTTTCATTTTGAACTCCCAGTTTTCGAAGTCCCGAAATGCGAAAGATGCCTCTTGACTTAGCCCGGGGTCACAACCGATGGACTCGTGGAAGTAAATCCTACACTTGGTACGTGAATTGTACACGGTGGATTTTCAACAAAGAACCCGTGAATTGGTTGGGTGAAGGTCCCGATTAGAAGACCTAGCCTACACCAGAACCTCGTAAGAATTCAGGAACTATGTCCCTCGACAATGAAGAAGAAAGAAAAAGGTGAAAAATCTTAGCTCTCGTAGTGGGTCTGTTACATGGTGCCAAACAAATCATGGTAAGAGGCGATTCTGAATTAATTATCAAAAAAATTAAATGTTAGTATGCAGCAAAACATCCCAGGCTTAGAGCTTATAGAAACACTGTTTTGGATGCCCTTCAATGTTTCACTGAAGTTGATTTGCAGGTGATGCCCAGGGGACAGAACATTTTAGCAGATGGGTTAGCTACGTCAGCAGCTACATGAAAGATACCTTTTCGTTCCACTCACCCATACACGGTGGAGGTGAAGTGCAGACCGATTGTCCCAGACAACATAAGATACTGGCAGGTATTTGGGAACGATGATCAAATTGAAGATTTTCTACAATGTAAAAATGATTTTGAATGTACAAACATAGACTTAGAAAGTGATGATGAAAATGTGAATAAATCTATTTTTGGAAATGATAGTGTAAATAAAATAGATTCAAGAGAGTTAGATGAAGATGATATAGAATCTGATGTTTTTCATTTAAAGAGTAATGTTTTACCTAGGGGTTTAGTTCTGTTAGAAGACTTATTTGATTTTAATGATGTAGCTAAAAAAACTAAAATTGAAGCCGGTGGTAAAGAGGTTGAAGACTGTAACATAGGGACAGAAGAGAAACCCAAGATGGTAAAACTTTCCAAATCTTTACCCCCTGAGCAGAAACTTAAATACATTGAACTTTTCAAGGAATATGTGGACGTGTTTGCTTGGGGATATGAAGATTTAAAATCTTATGACATGAGCATCATACAACATAGGATCCCGATAAAAGAAGATCAAAAACCTTTCAGACAAAAACTTAGGAGAATCAATCCCAATTTACTTCCGCTGATAGAAAAAGAAATTAAAAAGATGTATGATGCTAAAATCATAGTCCCCTTACAATTTTTCAAATGGGTTTCAAATCTGGTCCCAACCCAAAAGAAAAATTGGGAAATTAGTTTTTGCATTTATTTTCGAAACCTGAACAAGGTTTCCCTAAAAGAAAACTACCCATTGCCAAAAATGGACCACATATTACAAAAGGTAGTTGGATCCAGCCGAATCTCCTTACTAGATGGTTTCTCAGGCTATAACCAGGTTCTCGTTCACCCAGATGATCAAGAGAAAATGGCTTTCACAACACCTTGGGGTACCTTCATGTACGTGAAAATGCCTTTCGGTTTGATGAATGCTAGAGCCACTTTCCAAAGAGCGATGAACATCGCTTTTGTGGAAGAACTCGGAAGATTTCTTGTCATTTATCTGGATGACGTAATTTTTTATTCCCAGTCCGATGAAGAGCACTTGCGACATCTCAGACGAGTGTTTGAGAAATGCAAGAAATTTGGGGTTTCTCTAAATAAGAAAAGCCTTTTCGGATTAGAGGAAGGTAAACTATTGGGGAACATGATCTCTAAGGATGGAATTAAGATATATCCTAGCAGAATAGAAGCCATTCAGAAACTAGAACACCCAAGGAATATCAAAGAGTTACAATCTTTCATTGGAAAAATAAACTTTTTGAGAAGATTCATACCTAACCTAGCTGAGCTTCTCAAGAACATCACCAACATGTTAAAAAAGGACACAAAAATAAAATGGGACTCTAAATCCAAGCAGTCTTTTGAACAAGTTAAACATGCACTCACACAGGCTCTAGTCTTGATCAATCCTGACTTCACCAAGGTTTTTTACCTTTTTTCTTTTTCTTCTCAACATACCATTGCAACAATATTACTATAGAAAAACAGTGAAGGGTATGAACAACCCATAGCCTTTTTCAGTAAATCTTTAAGAGATGCTGCTTTGAATTATAAAATAATGGAGAAACAAGATTTTTCCCTGGTAAAAGCCATAAAGGATTTTAGAGTATATATTCTCCATTCCCACACCATTGCATATGTTCTGAATGCAGTAGTAAAGGACATTTTAACCTAGGACAATCCAGATGGCAGAAGAGGAAAATGGATCACTATTATTTTGGAGTATGACATAGAGATTAAGCCTAGTAAACTGATTAAAGGTCAAGGTATAGCAAATTTAATGGCTGAATCCAATTTCCATGCTCTTGATATTAATTTCTTAGCTGCAGTAGATGAACAGGGAGAGCAGGGGACTCCAAGCTTGAAAGAGGTATTTTTGAACTCTCCTTGGTACGCAGACCTGATATTTGTTTTGCATAACTTACAAGCTCCCCCTGGTCTGACCAAAACTAAAGCTAGGTTTTTTAAATTGAAATCATTAAAATTTTTCATTCTAGAAGGCAATCTTTATTGGAAGGATCCTGGAGGTATTTTGTTGAATTGTTTGTTAAAGGATGAAGATGACAAAGTATTGCAGGATTTCCATGCATCAGACTGTGGTGGTCACCTGAGATGAAAGACCACAGCTAATAAAATTCTCAGAGTTGGGTTCTATTGGCCTACACTATTTGTTGATGTGCATTAGAAGGTGACTTCGTGTCATAAATGTCAGGTATTCGAGGGCAAAAGGAAGCTCCTCCCTTTGCCCCTAAAACCAATCTCTCTTGAAGCTCCTTTCTAGCAATGGGGATTAGACTTTATCAGAGAAATACATCCTTCCTCTTTGGGCCAGCATAAGTGGATTCTTACTGCTACGGACTATTTCACAAAATGGATCGAAGTTGTACCAAGAAGGCAAGCTATTGATTCTATCATTATTAAATTTCTAGAAAATAATATCTTGTCTCGTTTTAGATGTCCAAGAAAAATTATAACTGACAATGCAGCTGCTTTCTGATCCAAGAAGCTCATAAATTTTTGCAACTAGTATCATATCGGTTTGGGACATTCCACAGCTTATTATCCTCGAGGAAATGGGCTGGCGGAGTCATCCAATAAAACCCTGGTGAACATCATTAAGAAGACATTGCAAGAAAACAAAAAGTCATGGCATAACAAGTTGGTTTTCGCACTGTGGGCCGATAGACTGACCACCAAGAGGTCAATGGTATGTCTCCATATCAATTGGTCTATGGCACTGAAGTAGTTTTTCCTACCTCCTTAGGGGTTCCTGTCATGAAATTGCTGCAAGAGATGCAATTCGAGCCGAACGATTCCCAAAGAAGGATAAACCAGATGATCCACTTGCAACAGTGCAGAGAAGAAGTATACAAAAAAATCCAGGTTGTCCAGGAGAGCACAAAAAAGATCTTTGATAAAAGAACTAAAGAAGATGACTTTGAGCTAGGTGACCTGGTTCTGAGATGGGATGCCTGAAATGAAGATAAGGGGAAGCATGGAAAATTCAACAGTCCATGGAAGGGACCTTACATAATTCACACATTCAGAGGAAATAATGATTTCCTGCTCAACAACAACGATGGGACCAATCTGCCAGGAGGACCTATGAATGGTAGAATGATGAAGCACTATTCACCTCCTCAGTAGGGACCTTTAGTCACACCTTTCCATTATACAAATCATTTCATTTTTCTTACAAGTTTTGAGTGAATAACTTTGATCAGATGGTTGAAGCCCGTAGAGAAGGCCCTAAGCCATTGAACATTGTCATCAAATTTTCAAAAATAAAACAAAACAAGCAACAAAGGCAACTGTGGAGAAAGTGTTTCAAAACATCAGAAAACAAGATTCTTGGCACTTCACACGGAGAGTACCATCCCCAGGTGGAGTCGTTGTTATAACCCTATAATTTATAGGATCAACTAGTGACTGAAATGTTATCACTTTAGTGTTTTGTTTGTCAAATGATTTTCCATTCTGTAAATAAATTGAGAAAAAGAAAAAGAAAAAATAAAGAAAAAGAATAAAAGAGGGCATAAAAGAAATTTAAATAGAGCCCCATGCAATAACAATGACTTGGTCCATACAGTTTAAGAATGGCCAAGTCCTTTTAAATTGATGTCGATAGGAGTAGTGAATAAGCTTGGCTAAACTATTTAATCTTAGCCAAACAAATTAGGTTAGCTAATGAATAAATTTGACCAAACTGCCTAATCTTGGTCAAATAACCCCAGGATAGAGTAATTTCTTAGTCCAATAGTTTAATCTGGGCTAAATGTCATAGGTAATGAGGTTAGAGCATAGGGTAGTTTTCTTTATCTCAATAAAACAGGCATGATGATCGATGTTGAACCCTATCTTTGATATTTTAAAGTTGAATATCTAACCCCATGGTGATAAAAAAAATAGGGAAAGCTTAGTCAAACCCACTTAAAGTGCTTATCCTAAGTTTTCAGAGAAAATATGAGTTTGCGCTCACAGATTAAAGACAGCGCACAGATGAACGACTGAGGTGCTGGCGCTCAGATCTATGGTTGATAAGTTTTTTCGGACCCCCCCCC
>ML781724.1:487225-510568 GCA_009831015.1 Picea engelmannii
GTATCGATGGCTTTGTTCTCTCAAATCACTCATCACTTGGACAATTTTCACGGAAGAAATGATAGCACACTATGAGGATACAAGGAGCAATACCTTCTTTAGCCAATTAATAAATCTCAAGCAAGAGGGTTCAGTTACCGAGCACATTGAGAACTTTCAAAGATTGAACATAAAGGTAACCGATATTCCAGATGAGCACTTGATCGATGTATTCATAGGAACTTTAAAGGATAACATTCAACATGAGGTTCGCCTTTGGGAACCCAAATCATTGGAGAATGCATTTAAGGTGGCAAGAAATGTTGAAAGTAAAAATATGGCTATGGCTACTAGAAGGACCAATCCTAACATCTATAGAGAGAACAATGCTCCTTCTTCTAAAACACCTCAACCTACAAGGTTGAGACCTCAACAATTGGAGGAAAGAAAAGCAAAAGGTTTATGATTTAATTGTGACAGCAAGTATAGTAAGGGACAACGAAGAAAAAGCATCAAATATGATCGGTAAATCCACCCAATCACTCTCATATTCACCTTAAGTTTACTTTCACTCATTCTAAATTTTTTGGCACATGTACCCATGTCGATATGCTTTGCTTGTGTAGATAGTTTGAGTAGTTTGTTTATAAATTTATTTTTATAAAATATGATATATACCGTCGTAAATAATCATCACTATTTTGAATTCCAATAAGTAATCTTCCAATCCCCATACAAGGAATCAGTTGGGACTTTCATGCATATGGCAGCCTTGCCGCTCGCAAAGAGCCTCAGACCATTCCTTTGGGTTGAATGGTATAACTGTTTACTCGTAATTAGTTAATTTTGTCATTTTTCATTGTATATTTCTTGTACACTAATCTACAGGTGGCCACCCCTAAATGGGTCATGCAAAAATCAGAAATCTAAAAACACTTAGATAACCGAAAAACACTTGAAAACAAAGCAGGGGTCTGCCCCATACACACTCAAAAAAAACCTATACTATTTAGCTATATGCGTACACATATTATTTAGCCATGACATATATGTCACATAATTATTTTACTTGTTTTGTATAAAGTTTTAGATATATTTAAATTCATTGGCTGGGAGGCACACTTGTGAAGTGAGACGTTGCCTTGCCACGTGGATGGCCTGGTCCTCTATTTCAATACATTTCAATTTCATAGAATACTAAGTGTCAAAGACAAGGAGTCTTCATTAGGAGCCCCTCGAAACTTGTCTACTTAGTATAAATCGAGTGGTCTTTCCTTAGTACCACACGGTCAAGGAGTTGAATAGCTCAGTTTGGTTGGGATACTACAATGCTTGGGTAAGCTTAACTAAAACTCCCTTTAGGGGGGTCCTGGGCCTCTTCATTTTCAAAGGTATCCTTCTTCCATCCAATCCGCTTTAAGAGTCCGAAAGCGTGAGTGACGGGAAGTGGCTAATCCCTGCTTCTCTGAACTGCATGGGGCACTCTTCAACCTAACCACTATGGTATGCTAAGACTATTCTTCTTATACTGTTTGGAACAGTTCCAAGATGTGTTTTCCTGATCAGGATAACCTTCAAAACAATGTGGTGGCCAAGGCATGTGTTAATAACTAAAAATTCACCAATAAAATACATTTTAAAGTCAAACCTTTTTTCAGTCCACCCTTCATCCATGAACATAAATTGCAGCTATAAATATTCTCCCAAACATAGTTGTAACAACTTGTCAAATGTTGTCCATTTTCATTTACAACCCCCTTTTTTATTTGACAATCTTTCGAGATCACTTCTTGGGTCACCCCGGGGGGTACCAAGCCATTTTGGGCTTGTTTCCCTGCCTTAAAAGCTTCAAACAACTTGTTGTTTGCAATTTACAACCATCTAAAAAGAGTTGGCTGTAGATTTCAATCCCACTTTTCAACCTCATTTTTCACTTTTTAACTTAAGGCATCCATTGGTCTATTGTCTAGGACCCTAGTTTACCCCGGGAACCCATTATGGACCATTTTCCAAGGCTTTAAGGGAGAGAACAAATTGTTGTTCACTTCATTTGGTTTGTTGTCCTAAAATTTAGCAAGCTTATTTTCATCCTATTGTCCATAATTTTCAAACCCCAGACCATTTTGGCCATCCAGGATGTTGAGGGAGGACAACACCTAGGGTGGGTGGTCCTAAGAAATATTTCTCATAAGTCTTTCACCTCTCCTTTTTCCCCTTCATTACCTCCTCAGGCGAAGGACGATCTGAGGTGTGGGTAATCTCTGTCTCATTCCGAGCTATCAAAGAGGTTGTAACTGGATTCACAATCGGATAGGTTGGATCTATCCCAACAAACATATTTTTCTCATAACACCTGCCTGGAACAAGAATAAGAACAAGAACAACACTCCTCCAATGTTGTATCTAAATGTTTCTCAAGATGATCCCCTTCTCTATAGATCCCAAGCTCTAATACCATGTCAATTTTCACATGCAACTCTATGTGACTAATTTCATATCTGAAAATTGCTTTCTAGTGATCTAAAAATAAAACCCTAGTTGTTATTACTGAACAAATTTACATTGAAATTATTGACTGAAAACATATGAAACAGAAACACAAGGATCATAGATGAATCATCAATACACATAAGCCACGATTTCAGCTATGCAATCTTGTTATCATCAGAAATCATAAGGGAAAAACCAACCCTACCAACCAACACAATATCACCAAAATATGAGCACAACCTTGTCCTCAAAAGTCACCAAAAGAAAGAACAACCTTGTTCTCCAATAACTATACAAATCATAAGAGAAAACCTCGACAATATATGGAAATCTCCTCTCCACACGAATCTACTATAGACCACCTGTATGACCTATTGAAATCATTTTTCATCCTGTACAGATCTGTACCTTCCCAGAAACTCACATACGTGATTCACCAACTGGAAACCCACGAACATACGTTGTTTTCTCCACTGCAAATCGTGTATACCCTATACGCGATTTTTCCTTCTACAACCCATGTATATATGTGCTTCATCCTTCTGCAAATCACATATGGTATGAAAACAATCGCTCACACGTGGGACCTTCTTCACTCCTCTCTCTTGGGAAAGATTCACCACCTTCCAGACTTCCCTTTTACTGAGATCACCAATCTTCCTAGCACAAGTGTAGACTCACTTATGCTACCTCCATCATGTCTCCATGCACTCTACATGATATGTAATGTCACAATGATCTTTCTCCTTGATATACAAGTCCTAGGGGTCAACATAGAAGCCCCTCCACAAATCAACATCAAATTAGGAGTTCCTTGTGGGTGTGAAGCCACAACATAATCTCATAAATCCCATCATCAAACCCATGAATCCCCCACTCAAATACAAGGGGGTTTTCATCAAACAAAAAGTGTGATGTGGTGCCCACGACGATTCCCACATGCCCAACACCTAGGGTTATGTGAGAATACATGCCCAAAGCTACAAAAAATCAACAACAGATTACACCATAAGAAAGGTCAATTGTTCCAAATTCCATTTAAGAGTACCATCAAATGTCAATTAAGGTGAATCATGTAATCTTTGAGTACTTGAGGATTATGAAATTCAAGCCATGCTTACATTGGTACTTGAAGGAATAAATAGAGTTCCTAACAATCATCATTGATCCGAGAATTTTTGTGAGATATTTCTCTACAAAAATTCTACCACGAGGACCTTTTGGTAACGATTCATTTCATGTGAACATGAACAAATAATTTCTAAGAATTTCATATTAACGTGAGAAAATTTTCATCATGATGTGCATATGTGTAATTAAATCTCTACTTAATCAAGCGATAATGCAATAAAAAATCACACATATAATTTGAGACCCATGTGGTAACGGAGTTCATTGAAACCTTTTGGTTACGTATTTGGATCTGCTTGGAATATGAATCACTTTATTATCCTTCCTTTAGCAGGGATGAAATCTTCTCACAAAATGTGGCACAATCTCCTTACAGAGAGGAAATCCCAGAGAGGCCTTCCCTTGTACAAAGAGAACTTAAGGCTCTCACGTAAGTGACATTTATTCAAACACCATAAGGACTACCTTCCTCTCAATGCAAATCTCTCTCAAAGGAGCCTGAAGATGCCTTCAAAGGGGTCTAAAGAGGCCTCCCCCACAATGCTTACATAAGGAATTTATATAGTTTCCTTCTCTCCATAATTCAAGGAGACAATATCCACAATTTTAGGATCTAATAACAACTCAAGGACAAAAATGAGAAAACATCTCAACCAACCTTAACTTTCCCTTGAGACTAGGAAACCACTTGTGATAAAATGAGGAAGAATCCTAAACCAACTCATGAGTCTCCCAACTTCCTCTTAAAATTAGGAAACTAATTTGTGAGGTGGGTTCTCACACAAAACTAATTTCCCCTTAAGACAAAGAAACTAATTTGTGAGTTGGATTCTCACACATAATTTTAATTTCCTTTTTACAAATTAAATGAAAAATACACGAGAACATTATGATAAAAAATATTAATCATTTTTATAATATGAATCATTAAACATTTCTTTTAAAAAAAATTCACCTATCATCAATCATCATTTTAATGATCTTCTCAATGGTGTGCAAAGTAATGAATCCTTGTGTGGAGATCCTCCTGGATCATACCTCCCCACAAAAAGCAGTTTTGGTCCTCCAAAATTATAGAGAGAAACTTGAATATCTGCAACCAAATTCTAGGAAGATTCTTACACTCGACGATGCACATCCCCACTGCTTGATCTTAATAAGAAATATCTCTGAAAGGCCACACACTTCTTCTCCTTCACCTTTGTACTTTGGAATGAGGATGTCGTTTCCAACACTTGCATCAATGCAAATCTCTAGTTGATTCCCTGATCTACATAACAAATGTCTCTAAAAGGCCGCACCCTTCTTTTCCTTCACCTTTGTACCTTGGAATGAGGATGTTGATGCCAACACTTGCATCAATGAAAATATGTATATGGTAATGCATTATCACAATTTTGAAAACTTCAAAGCAATACCATACTTTCCAAGAGTTTATAAAACACTCATGGACAATTTTACAATGTTTCCAAATAGGCCTTAAGAAAAAATAATGCCTCTCACTCAACAGTGGCTATAAGACCCATTATAATGTTGTCAAAACGGGCCTAGGAAAAACAATGCCTCTCACTCAACAATGGCTACAAGACCCATTACAATGTTTCCAACAAGGCTTAGGAAAACCAACTGCCTCTCACTCTCATTGAGCATCTACAAAGCCTTTACAATGTTTCATGGAAACTTCCATTTTCAAGCCAAATGGAAATTACATCAAATTTTGAGGAAACATGCTCATTATCATCACGCCCATCTCACAATTCTAAGACTTTTGACTGTAAGCATGACTACTTTATGTCGAAGTCTCAAAATGGCCTCTTACCGCACCATCTCAGTTTACGTGCAAGGCTCAAACAATGATTTTCCTGCAATAATTAAAATCTTTCTTCCTTGCTGCAACAGTCAAAGATCACTAGATCTGCAACATACAATCATCCTTTTGCAATTTCCAAAAGGAGGAAAAAACCTTAAATGAATAAAACTTACATTGGTTTTTGTGCCAAGGCGCTCAACCGACTACTCAAATCTCAACGAACATAACACCAGCTGGTTCTTCTCGTCATTTTGCAACTTTTGGTTGTAGACTCGACCTTGTTTTGAAAGGTGAAACTATGCCTTGAAAAACATGCCAAAATATTAATGGCAAGCGGGGGCTTCTGACATGAGCCCTAAAATTAAGCTACTCAAATCCAAAGTATGACTACATCAGTGTATTCATGGCTAGAAATCATGTAAAAATTACTATAATTTTGTCAAATTCCATCACTGTCACTTCCGGGCCCCTCCTAGGATCCCTACCTAAATATGTGTGCCACAATAGCCCATACGACCTACATTAAATGTGATCCTGCATCGAAATTTGTGTACATAAATGGGTATGATCTGCATATGCCAATGGAACTCTGCCTCATGGCTCTCCTGTGCCCTGTTTGGATCCCCTCCATTAAATGGCATATCTTAGTTTAAATAAATTAAAGTGGGTGGGCATAGCAAGACAATGTCTTGGTGTATTGGTAACGACATTTGATAATAAGTGGGAGGTCTCGGGGTCAAACCCATGGGCCTCCTCTTTTGGTTTCCTTACAATGACATATGGTTAATAATAACCATATAATATGCCACATGTGACCATAATATTTGGTCAACCAAAGAACTGTTATACATATGGCCAAATTTGTTATAACCATTAACCAAAAACTAATCCACCACAATTAACCATAATCCACACTTAATTATCCCTTACGTAATTTTTGGAAATTCGAAACTGGCGCACGGGGGTTGGGCCACTTGGCCTTCCTGTGGGTGGTAGGATTTCGGCAGGTTCGATCGCTAGGTCCAATGCCAGTCAGTCTGGTAGCCGACCTTTTTAAATTTGTATTTTTCGTACCACTCTTCATTGGGCATCTGAGGGGTGCCACGTGGTGCCATATGATTGGGCCACATGGAACATCTTGATTGGTTGGTCAACGCCCACTTGCCAACCAAGTGGCAGTCTACATCAGTGCCACATCATCGACCCAGTCAACATCCAGTCAGCTGACACATCACAACCATACTACCACATGACATTTGTATGATGCCACATGGCACCTTTTTACTGGCCCATGTGGACCCCAAAAATTCCAAATCTGCATGACACATGGCAACCTCTCATGATACCATGTCATTTTTCATACTTCCCAGTCACTTTGTCACGTCATCTCTCTACTACCACGTCAAAATCCCAGTCTGCACCACGTCAACTCTGTATTGCCCAGTCACTTTACCACAACATCCATTAAATTGCCACGTCAATCGACACGTCACCTATGTACTTCCATGTGGCGTCTGTATGACTTCCACGTGGCACATTTTTACTGGTCCACATGGACCCCTGAAAGTTCCAAAAATGGGTGACACATGGAAGCCTCTCGTGTTGCCACATCAACACTGTATGGATTTCACCAAATTTGCTTGTTTACCAAAAATTTCAAATGGCCATAACTTTTGCATCCGAAGTTTGTTTGAGGTTTCATTTGTGTCATTGGAAATATCTTGTTGAGCTCTTCGACGTGGTGTTTTTTTCATCAAATTCTAGGAACTTTGATTTTTGGCCATTTTTTTGAATTGAGAATCCAACCTCCAATCATGGATGACTTTAAGGATGGAAATTTATTTTAAAATGTAGAAACCTTGGCGAATATGACTAATCTCTCATATGCCAACTATAAATGTTTGGCGATATTTTTGTAAAAATATTCAAATTTATAAGGATTTTGTATAGTTTATATAAAAATTTTGTGATTTTGAAGGTAGAATAATTTTTTCCTTTAGAATTTGGGCGAATCATTTTTAGAATAGCGAATATTTTTTTGGGAAAACCACAAAAAATTAGCCCATGAGAGAAATTTAGCCCCTAAAATCATCTATGCCTCCAATTTCATAAGATCTGGTACATTCTTCTTGCTTGGTGTACCTCAAAGCTCGAGGTGAAGCTTCCAACATTTCCTGATCCAATGACCACTCATTTGGATGTGCGTGCAATAGTTGTGTGACTTCATGTCCTTCTCTCCTTTGTTGAAAGGATCTTTCGTCTTTCATTACTTTGCAACACTCTTGTTGTCCCAATATGGTGTTGGTGATGATCTCAACTCTCTGCTTGAAGAATCCTCTACTTTTCTTGCTTTTGATTATTCTCTTTCACCAATGTATTGGGGTATTCCTTCAACCTCCAATGGTTGAATGATGCCTTGGCCATTAATACCAAGACCTCGTCCTTTATACCCCATCTTCCTCAGCAAATTCAATCCAATTCCCTTGGTGTTCCTTTAAAAAACTCCAAACGAGGCATCATCATTAATAAGGGGAGGAATTAAACATGGAGAATTATTTACCTCCATTCTTGTTTATGATACTTGGTCATCTTCCTCAAGTTTGGCCAACTGCTCATCTTGGTTGGATGAATTTATAGATGAGGCTTCTAGGAAACCACCTTGGTTCCCTAGTGTTTGAAGAAAATCCTATATTATCTAGAAATATGTGCAAGTATCAATATTTTCATAACAAGAACCATAACTGATATACTTTCCATGGCCACAAGTTTGTCTGGTCTTGGAGGGACTTTATGCTTCTCTTGTAGCGGAGCATTCCCCAACTTGCTCATCCATAGCTTGTAGTTGCAGTTGTAGTTTTCTCTTTTCTTCTTGATATTCTTGAAGCAACTTCCTCAATTCAACATTCTCTGCTTGAATGGTCTGGTTGATTTCTTCAAACTCACGAAGCCATGCTTTCTTCTTTGTATTGCCCATGATGATTTTCACAATCTGCAAAATCGGTCATACCAGCTCTGATACCACTTGATCCAAGAATTTCTCTGAGATCTTTCTCTAAAAACATTCTACCATGGGGGCCTTTTAATGATGATTAATTGCATGTGAACATGAACAAATAATTTCTAAGCATTTCATATTAACGTGAGAAAATCATCATCATGATGTGCATATATGTAATTAAATCTCTACTTAATCAAGCGAGAATGCAATAAAAAACTCACACATATAATTTGACACTCATGTGGTAACTAAGTTCACCAGAACCTTCTAGTTACGTCTTTGGATCCTCTTGGAATAAAAATCACTTTATTGTCCTTCCTTTAGCAGGGCTGAAATATTCTCACAAAATGTGGCACATGCTCCTTGTAGGGCGGAAATCCCAGAGCAACCTTCTCTTGTACAAAGAGAACTTAAGGCTCTCAAATAAGTGACATTTCTTCAGACACCAGAAGGAATACATTCCTCTCAATGAAAATCTCTCTCAAAGGGGCCTAAAGGGGCATCTAAAGGGGTCTAAAGGGGTCTAAAGAGGCCTCCCCTCACAATACTTGCATAAGGAATTTATATAGTTTCCCTCTCTCCATAATTCAAGGAGACAAGATCCACAATTTTAGCGTCTAATAAAAACTCAAGGACAAAAATGAGAAAGCAACTCAACCAACCTTAACTTCCCCTTGAGGCTAGGAAACCACTTGTGATAAAATGAGGAATAATCCCAAACCAACTCACGAGACTCTCAACTTCCTCAAAAAATTAGGAAACAAATTTGTGAGGTGGATTCTCACACAAAACTAATTTCCCCTTAAAACAAGGAAACTAATTTGTGAGTTGGATTCTCACATATAATTTTAATTTTCTTTTTACAAATTAAATGAAAAATACACGAGCACATTATGCTAAAAAATATTAATCATTTTTAAAATATGAAGCATTAAACATTCATTTTAAACTTTTTCACCTATCATCAATCATCATTTTAATGATCTTCTCCATGGTGTGAAAAGTAATGAATCCTTATGTGGAGATCCTCCTGGATCAAACATGTTCAACAATGCTTACCAATTTGCAATGAATTTGGAAGAGGAGTTCAGGAGGTGCAATAGACATGAAAAAGGCATGCCCCATAATTCATGCAATCATGTTAATAGAATACCATTTGAGTCTAAGCCTATTGCAAACAAAAGACAAGAAAAAAGAGAAGTTCCATGAGGAGTAGAAGCAGTGGTTGCTTGGTCCTTAAAAAACTTTTGGTTTCAATAAGCCTACCTCTAAAATGTCAAGTTATCATCATTAAACATCCACCCATTCAAATGAGCATGACATAATGAAAAACTAAACCATGGTCATTGAGACAAGTAAGAATAATGATATTAATTTTGAACCACCAACATGTCCTGAAATTAACATTGAATAGTCAACCATAGCTCCATTACAACAATCCTACGATGTTGTACTTGAGTTTGCACCAGCCTTGCAACCCTTCATATTAACTGAGAAAGTCCAAAATATGCCAACACTAGAAGAAGAAGAAGAAGAAGAAGAGAGACTATACCATACCAAGTTTTTGATGAAGGATGGTCTATGCATGTTAATACTAATAGTAGAAGCTAGAATAGTATCATCTCTCTAGAATAAATAAGAAGATTGAAGATAAAAATTGCCAACCATCCTCAATGTTAGATTTTAGGGTTACTTCGAAAGTGTTTACACCATGCTCGAGGTTTATTCATGTGATGTGGTGTGCATGGTGTGTTGACTATTCTTGGTTGTACCATGATGGAATTTTACATTGGAATGATATACATTGGAATTTTACATTTCATGATTACTCATGAAATGATATACATTGATTTGATGTTGAAGTGGTGCATTTCCTCAAGAGGTTGAGGAATTATTTGTCTTGGAGACATTCTTCATGAGGTGCACACATGGAGGTTGCTTAATTTCTTGGGAGAATGACCTATTTGGAGGAGGAGCATTGAACATATAGGAGGAGGGTGTTGAGACCTAGGTAGCATGGGGACACTTGGTAGATTTCATGGATTATTGTGCTTCACTTGAGGATGCTTGGGTTAAGGAGTGATCATGTAGGGGTGGTGGACCTAGAGGTACACATGTATTAGGAGGGAGCGTTGGAGCATTGGAATCATTTGGAGAAGGAGTGTTGGATGATTTTTATGGATTTCTCACCTTGGGACCCTTACTTGATGAATGTACATACCTTGGAGCTTGACATATGTCACTTGGAGTTGGAGTGCTCCACATGTGGGCTTGTCTTGTGTAGAATTAGATTTATTGTACTAGACTCTGTCCACTTTGTATTGTAGTCCTAGATCACCTCTCATATAAATAAAGGGATAGGGGACTCATTTGTCACACTTGTACTTGTTCACTCTTGTGATCACATACTTATATTAGAGAGGTGAGAGCTAGATCAAACTTGTTTCTTTCACTTGTACTTTTCTTCATTGTGATTTACTTTCTTTGTCTTGAACACTAGGGTTTTTGAGGTGATTTAAGAAGAAGAATATGGTTAGGATTTTCGCTAAGAATAAAAAGGAATCTAGGGTTTGGGAGGAACCATAGACGAGTAGAGGAAACACTTGTTATTGTGGTTCTTTTGAGAGAATAATACTAGGGTTTTGTGACATTTGAAAATCCTAGTACTACTTGGAGAGTTTAAAGTGGATAAGATAGAGGGAGACTATATTGGTTTTCTCTTGTAAACTTGTGTGATGCAAATCTCAGTGCCAAAGAGGAATTGATGGTGTGTATACTTTATTTTTGAAGATCTTTGGTGGAGCAACCAACTTTGGTTGGGAGAGATTCGTAGCTAGGAGGAATTGGTGGCTAGGATTTTCTATTTATGGTGTATGCCATTATAGCTAGGGTTTGGAGTGAAATAATCATACCAACTTGTATTATTTTGTGAGTATGCACTTGAGATTTCATCTTGTATAGATATGAAGTGTTCCTTATTGTCCAAACTTTGTGTACTTGTAGATTTGACTTTCAACTTATGATCTCATCATGATTAACTAGTTTCTAGTTCTAGTTATACATGATGATTTGACATAACATTGAGTAGATTTTATTATGTAATTTACACATATAGAAGCTAAGGTCTTAGATTTGTGGTTTTTATAAATTTATTGTAATAATGTATTTTCAAATCTAATATTATATGCTTAGGAAGTGTGCCCTAAGGGCTGAAACATTGTTCCATTGAAGTACGCTTTTTCAGTATTTATTGTTTTGGCATGTCTTGTACATATTTGGTTGAAACGAAGTGATGTATATGCTACTATAAATTATATTTCAGATTCATCCCTATGGCTGAAATGTTGTAGGAAATAGATTTGAGAAACCTCAAAGTTGAGGTGAAGTTTTTGAATTTGCATTAATTAGAGCAAGGGAATTCCAACATGGTATCAGAGTTGATTTAAATATGAAATCTCTCTCAGACAATAGGGAGTTGGATATCTTAGTTCTATTGTACCCAAGAGTGGTGTTTGACCTAGGATATGTTTATTGTATGTGATAATCAAGGACTCTTGGGAGAATTTATTGAACCCTTGAAGGTTTGTTCTACTTTGATGTTGTTTATTTTCCTTTGGGGCATGCTTCAAATTTGTGGGATGACTACTCTCGATCTTAGAGTGTGATAGGTTGGATGTTGCTTCCAATTACATACCTTTGAATTTTCTTATCACTTTTACATGCAAAGGGAAAGTATCAACGTTGAGGGTAGTCTTATAGGGAATAAGAAAAAACCTCCTTGATTTGGATAGAGGTGGTACTCCTCTTCTAGTATCTTGAAAGATGTCTTCTTGGGATTTTTGGATAATGGATAGGAGAGTTCTATACATCAACCCCCTCAATATCATTTTATTAGATTTGGAAACAATAGTTCTTAAGGTAACCAAAATATTCATTCAAATAAAATTTTTCCCATAAATGGACTAGGCAACTCAAGAAAATAAATGGATAAAGAAAAATTGCAATATTAAGAAACATAATTGCTTAGTTGGCCATAGAATTTCCTTCATAAGATATGCATGTATGCTATTCAACCAAATATCAGTTGAGATAAAACCACATAGATAACAAGGATCCTTTTTGAAAATTCTAAATGATTTCAAAGATGTAAACGAAAACAGATCACATGGTCGAGATTTCTTCTTTATTACATAAAGTCTAAAATCATAAAATACAAATGTTCCTAAAATATTCTTTTATGGAGTCTAATCTAAATACGTAACACTTAAATCCAAAAAAAAAATGGTCTATAATTAGATATAAATTTTTCGCCAGTACAAATATTCTATATCCTATGACCTAAGTGAACAAATAAAATAAAAGCGTTGGCCTTCTTTAGGCTAGTATGGGCTCCTATAGACTAGAAATAAATACCTACAAGAAACAAGGATGACAATCACAAAGTCATCCTTAATGCCATATCTTATGGAACATGAAGGTTGGATAAGAAACTACTAAATTGGTAATTACAAAAATAAATATGGGACTTTGACAACTGATGTGAAGGCAAGAGATTTTTTATTTACTTTGAAACCAGACTGGTTAGTTGTTGTTGTTAGTGCTATTGGAAATTCTGGTGGAATGATGGTTTCTTGGGATCCTCAGTTTTTTTCCTTCTCATTGGTCCTTACGAGTGGAGGCATTCTCTTGATAGGTTACAGTTTGGATGACAAGAGGATCTTTAGTCTTATGAATGTTTATGGTCCATGTTTGGATCATAAAATCTTCTGGAATCGATGTGTATATAAAGGTATTTTGTCCTATTCGGATTTAATTCTAGCAGGGGATTCAAATTTCTCTTTGGGCCTGGATGAGATCTAGGGACCAACTGCAGTCATTGATCCATTGGATTCTTTCTTCAAGGAATTATTTGCAAACTCCTCTCTGGTGGACGTGGCTCCTTCACAACTGGTACTGACATGGCGCAATGGTAGGCTGGGGGAATCCAACATTTCTAAGCTACTAGACATATTCTTTGTGTCATATGGTTTACTTGGACCATTTTCGAGGTATAGATTGTGGGTCGGTTCGAGTTATCTATTAGATCATGCCCATGTCTTCTTTCAGTTGGATATTGGGTTTCCTAAGACCATGTACCCTTTCAAATTTAACCCGATTTGGCTAGAAGACCCATCCTTCTCTGCATTAACTTGTGAGATTTGTCTTGAAATTATTTTTTCTCTCTTGGAAGCACCTCAACAAAGGCTAGTGGTGAAACTAGCTCAACTTAAGAGAAGAGTAAAGGTCTGGGCATGAAAAAAGATGGTCTTAAGCAAAGAAATTTTGAACAAAGTGGAGAGTGAACTGGAAGGACTTATGCACCAGAAATTAAATAGCCATTCTAATAAGTTTGTTGACATACATTGTAAACAGTTGGAGGAATTTCATAATAAATTATTACTAGAAGAAGAGGAAAGTTGGAGGCAAAAGAGTAGGGCAAACTGGATCAAGAGCAGGGATAGGAATACTAAGTTTTTTCATAGATATGCCAGTTATCGAAGGAATAAGAAGTATATTTGGGAGATTGTTGATGAGACTGGTCATTTTCACTCGGGATAGGAAGCTATCAAAGCGGAAGCAACCAATTATTTTGGGACTTCTTTTAAGGAACAGAACCAGTCAGATATAAGTACCAAATTGGAGACTATTAAATAGTATCTGAGGATGGTTCAGGATGAAGATGTAGAGTTTCTGGAAAAGGTTGTTACCTTGGATGAACTTTTAAAGGTTTTTTTCACACTAGGAGTCACCTTCAGATTGCATGGAAGGCAAGCCCAATACCCATCAAGTTATATGTGAATGATAGAGTGTTTTGACGGGTCAAATGGAAAAGGACTCAAATGGTAATGTTCTAACTCAGACAACAGGGCTAGCATGCACCAACAATTAAGGTCTTGGATAACTTCTACCAGTAGTTTGGGAGTAAGTATGAATAGAGGGAAGACTTGAGTGAGAGGAGTGTAGGGACTACTGCAAACATCAGGTCTGCAAAAGTCTAAGGAAGAAAGTTTCTAATCACAAGATCTTCTTGACATCAAAAACTAAGAAAGATAAATAAACATCATGATAATATAATGATCAAACATCCACCATCACATCACCATAATAGTTCATGTGAATCCTTCAAAGCATGAACATTTAGCAGCTGAAGAAAATAGAAAGGAAAGGAAGCTGATTTCTATTAGCCAAAAAGTCTTAAGTCCAATACATCAGTAGATCATTGTCACTTCATCAAACATCTGCTGCAAACATCAGGTCTGCAAAAGTCTATTCATAGTAAGTATGAATAGAGGGAAGACTTGAGTGAGAGGAGTGTAGGGACTGCTGCAAACATCAAGTCTGCAAAAGTCTAAGGAAGAAAGTTTCTAATCACAAGATCTTCTTGACATCAAAAACTAAGAAAGATAAATAAAAATCATGATAATATAATGATCAAACATCCACCATCACATCACCATAATAGTTCATGTGAATCCTTCAAAGCATGAACATTTAGCAACTGAAGAAAATAGAAAGGAAAGGAAGTTTATTTCTATTAGCCAAAAAGTCTTAAGTCCAATACATCAGTAGATCATAGTCACTTCATCAAAATATTACAAGATAAAGGGAGCCTTGCTCAAACATCCGAAACTGCTAAAGTAATTGATCTATCTATTTATAACAAAAAAGGGGATGCAACAGCTGGAGGTACGAACTGGCCTGTTTCCCTTGAAAATCTCTAAAAATTTATTTGTTCTAACAACTAGGATAACAGCCTATGCTATAAAACAGGGAAATGTTGGTGACTAATCCAATCATCCTTCTAACTGCTTAGATCCTCTTTTGTTGCTCAGCTCTTGTTTTTCCATGTGTCCCTTTGGAGCCTGTAGTTGTCTTCAAAATTCCAGCTGCTACTTCTGTAACTTTCTCCATTATCAACTTATCCAAAAAGTTGTTGGCCTAGTCCTCCTAGATTCCTGGTGTCTGCTGAAAATTTCCTTGGATAACAACTCTGGGTAGCGCATAGTAAAATGAAATAAGGAGAGAAGGCAATGCCTATAGGTAGCACCACGGTGCTGCATATATGAGCCAACATTGGTGCTCTATTGAAATATTAGGTAGTGTCTGTGTAAAATATTCGGTAGCTCCATTAGGTAGTGCCCCTGTGTGTAAAAATGCTCCCTACCAAATATTACGTAGTGCCTGTGGGTAGCGCAACTGTGTCACACCCTTATGCTGATCTTTTTCTCTGTGTAATATTACACAGTGCCACTTACACTGCGTCTGCATACAAGTTTCGGTAGCAATGTCAAAACGTAGCGCCTTTGAATCTTGAACATGTGTAGAGAATATTGTGTCCTTCCATGATGACAAAACCATTTTACTTAAGTGCCTTGACTATACCATAGGTAGTGCTTTTACCACTGAGTGAGGATAACACTTAGAAAAAACTCAAAATCCATATAGCTAAACGCCTAGAAGTATGTATAGATGGAAAAGATGGTATTTTCATATTAGTTAACCCTCCCAAAAAGGAACATTATCCAAAAATGGAGCTTACCCCTTACCAACTATTTTTTCATCTTGACACTTATCCTCACACTCTTTCTGGTAGAAAGAGTATCTTCAATTGACTTAGCAGACTTCTTCTTCTTAGCACTGGCAGGATTCTTCAATGTAGTTGTGCTCTCCTTAGCTATTGATTTGTCATCTTCAATGGAAGCCTCAACCAACACCTGTAAATTCCTTTGGGCTACCTCATCTTGGAAATGCTTCAGTTATGCCTTTAGCTTCCTGTTCTGAGCCTGGAAGCCTTTGTTCGACCTGTAAAGATTCTTTAGTTGTTTATGGAGAGGGACAGACTTTCTCACTGTAAACCTTGCCAAGTCAAGGGTATGATTGTATCCAACCATGAGCTCTTCCATCTGATCCAAGTGGACCTTGTCTTCTACTTTAAGATGAGCTATTTCTTTCCTTGCATCTCTGAGCTGCTTGATAAGTATTTTGTAGGTATGACTGTTAGGAGAGACAATGGCATGCTCAGTCTTAACAGGATTTTCCTCAGGCTCTTCTTCCTCCTGCATGGGAAGTGTTTTGTCCACCTCATCAAGTTTCTCAGTGGCCTTACTTTTACCCTTCTTTCTCTGCACAGTGGTTTCTTCATTTCTTCCCACAGGCTCCTCGAAGTGTTTTATCGGGGTTTCCTCCTTTCTATCCAAAGGTCTTTTAGTACCTTTACCTTTCTGTACAAGGGATTCTTGTTTTCTTTCGACAGGCTTATCAATGCATTTCTCAGAGGTATTATCTCTCTTTTCCAAAGGTACTTTAGCACCTTTCCCCTTCTTCTTTTGTACAAGGGTTTCTAATTTCTCCTCCACAGACTCTTCAATATTTTTCCCCTTCTTCCTTTGAATAGGAAACTCTGGTAAGGACTGATCTCTATAATCCTCCTTAGGAATTGATGACCTTGTGAAAGGTATTTTACCTTTGATTTCGACTGTTGGAGGAGAAGGGGAAAACATAAGCTTCTTCCCTCTCTTAGTTGTAACTTTGGTAGAAGGAGGGACCTAGTCTAACCCTGGTGGAGGAGGTGGTGACAAATATCTGTGTGGAGAAGGACAAACTTCCTCCTCAGCTTCAGTGACCTTCTTGTTTACTTTTGACACTTGAATAGGAGCTCTACCCTTTCTCTTCTTACCAGTCCCTTCTTTGGTAGCACTGATAGGTGATAAAGAGCTTTCCCTTTGTGATTAAGGAGTGGGTGTTAGATCCAACTTAAAATGAGAGGTAACCACAAAGTGATCCCATGAAATATATTTCTTGCCCAATTCCTCAGATACTAGCATTCTGATTAATCCAGAGTGGAAAAGGCTAGAATCCACATCTTTAGATTTGGCCCATATCCTCTCTGACATCTTACCTATACTCCTCAACAAGTAATAAGGAGTATTCATATCAACCTTACCAGTAAAATGTAGCAACAATCTTATATGGTACTGGTATAATGTGTTGGATCTCCCTTCACAAGTAAAATATCTCTGTATGATCTTCAGTAGTCTGTCAAATTGTTCAATTAATTGGCTCCTTGGCATACTTTTGGATAGGTCACCGGATTGATATTTAGGTTTTAAAATATATTTTGCATAAGTTGAACTCAAAGCCATGGCTTTGAACCACCTTTCACCTATAATGGGGATCCCTGTCGCGGCTGAGATGGAGGCTTCAGTCACTTAGAACTCTAAATCCCCAACCTTAGTTTTCTTACCATCAAACTGCAATGCAAACTGTCTTTCTACCTCTAGATGGCCTCTCTGCATGTTCTGACAGAATAAGAGGCACCCTACTCCTTGAAAGGCCTCTCTTGCCATGGGTTCTGTGTTGAAAATAAGCATGTCCATTGGTTCTATCCTAACTATATTACCTCCTTTATGTGCTTTCTTCGATTGAGGGGTCTCCATGACTCAAAATGAGGGTTCTTGAGAGGCTTAAGGGATGCTAATGACCAGAAATATTCAATTCAGGTTTCAAATGCACAAAGATGGCCCTTAAAATTGATAGTGCTTAGAAAGTTGAGCTTGACTATGGGAAATAGACCTTTAGACTTGTATAGGATTTTTGGAGTGTAGACTGTGAAGGGGTAATCCAGAATGTCTCTTTGTACGGGATGAAAGAGAGAAAGGAAAACAGAGAGGGTTTGAGCAGCATCTCTGGGTAGCATAACGCATACACAGAGGATAAGCTATTACAAGCCTGTGACTTCAATGGTTAAAGGAAACGACAGTAATCAGACCATGGACACGGGAAAGGACATTTACTGGTATGAAAATATGGCTTCCTTACTACCCTGCAGGCTTAACGAATTGAAAACCCAAGCACAAATTTCCTGTGAAAATTACTATGCAAAGGAAGCTGCACAGGATACTTGTAAAATCGACACCTGTTGAGATCTTCAATATGATATTAGGATAAAATTGAGGAAAATTTGGCCCTAGAATCTCTCACAGCATCAGATTTAGTTGACATGCGGTCGCTTGATCGAAACTAGCAAACTTACGCAATGAAACACTGTTGAACTTTTCAAAATTTAGAAACTGTTACCAAGGATTATAAATGAAAGATCTTTTGAAGGCACTTTAACCGACTTCTGGCACTAAAAACAAGGGAAACGGTCTCAGTCATGGAAATCATGACTTGGAGTGGATGGATGATAAACATGACAGATGCTATAGAACTGCTTGATGAGTAGGCAACGCTTCCAAATCAAAAAATGATTGGACAGGTAAGCGAGTACAAGGAGTAATGCTTACTAGGTCATGAGTGAAGAGGAAGAGGTGTCACATCAGTTTAGTAATGGGAGGAGTCGATTTAGGGACAAGTCATGATGGGGACCAAAAATGAGTCATGAGATAAAGAGGTTCTAGAACCATAAACCAAATTGAGGACCAAACAAGAACTATGACTCAAAAATTTAATCTTCTAAGATGAACCTAACATCAAACTTTAAGAGGATGAGACTCAAAAAATTAAAATCTAAGGCTTAAAAAAGTACTAATCAAACTAAAGACCCAAGGAAACTTAGTGTGATAACAGGTTCTAAAAGGGTTTACAAAAGACAAGAGCCCGAGGCCGGATGGATGGACAGTTGAATTCTTCCTCTACTTTTTTGATTTGGTGGGACCTGATCTTCTCGCCATGGTCGAAGACACTAGAATACGGGGAGAAGTATTAAGGCCTATCAACTCTACTTTTCTTTCTCTAATACCTAAGAAAAATCGAACACTTAATTTCTCTAACTACCGACCAATAGCACTGTGCAACCTATGTTATAAAATTGTAACTAAGATAATAGCCAAGAGAATTAGACCTATTCTATCAAGGTCTTTAGCAAAGGAACAATTGGGATTTCTTAAGGGCCGTCAGATTCTGGATGTTATCGGTACGTCACAAGAGTGTCTCCATGGTATAAAGTCAAAGAAAATGCAGGCCATCATCTTGAAACTAGATCTTAAAAAATCATATGATTGCATAAATTGGGATTACTTAAGATTAGTTTTGATTCAGTGTGGTTTTGGTCATGTAATGACTAGATGGATTATGGGATGTGTATATTTAGCTTCTTTGGCTATTCTAGTTAATGGTGAAGCATCAAAGTTTATAAAAAGTGAAAGAGGCATTCGCCAGGGGTTCCCTTTTTGTCCACTTCTTTTTATCTTAGTGATAGAATGGATGAGTCTCTCTCTCAACAAGAGCTTACGGTATGGTAAAATTTATGGCATAAAGGTCTCTCGTCTGGTAAGAATACTTCATCTATTATTTGTAGACGATGTGATTACTATGAATTTTTCCGCGGAGGACGAATGGTGAGAAATTCATAAGCTATTAAAGTGTTTTTGTGATGCTACTAGCCTGGAGATAAATAACAACAAATCTACTTTTCTTTGTTATGGAGTTCAACCAGAGGCATTAAAATTTTTGACAGATCTATTTCTATTTAGCTCTAAATGTTTATTGGATGGTTTTAATTATCTGGGTTTTCCTTTAAAGGTTAATAGTTACAAGGCAACTGATTGGCAGTGGTTCATAAATAAGTATGAACGGATAATTATTCACTGGTGCAATTGTCTTCTTACCTTGGGGGGCATATATGTTTTAATCAAGGCAGTCTTGGAATGCCAGCCAGTTTATTGGATGATGCTGGCGCACATTCCTATATCTGTTTTAAGTTGGATCCGTAGGATGACTTTCTCTTTCCTTTGGTTGAGAACAAATTCCTCTTCTTCTTACCATATGTGTAATTGGGAGACACTTGCGAAGCCTAAGAGTTTTGGGGGATGGGGATTCCGAAATATATTTTCTTTTCTTAGGCTTTAGTGGCCAAATCGCTTTGGCTAGGTTTGATGCAGACTGGAATATGGAACCGTGTTTTAAAGGATAAATATCTACCACATTTCCTAGTTATTACTTGGCTTCATTTTGTTTCTCCGACAACACGGGTTAGCTCGCAAACTTGGAAAAGTCCAATTAATTCTCTTCTTTTAATTGTTAGATGGTTGGCCTGAAAACCGGGGAATGGGGTAGACATTTGGATCGGTAAAGATGCGATCCTAGGGATGGCTAATGAAGTGTTTCTTTCAAATGATTTGATACAACACCTAAATGAACATCGGGTTCATTACCTTTATCAAGCGAGGGGAGCCATTACCACTGGTGTATCAGTTGCAAATTTGGTTTCTAGTACAAACTTGGGGCTGTCGAGTATTATGGCTACATAATGGGATATTTATAGAAGCAACTTATCGGCTACAGGTATCCTTCCAATTGATAATCATGATGAGATCCTATGGAGAGGCGGGGATGGCACATGTATTATCTCTAGAAATAATTTTTATAATGCTCTGGCCGCGGAGCTGTGGCAAAAGAACGATGATATAGCGAAAAGGAGAATCTGGTCTTGGGGGTTTCCTTTAAAATTAAAACTTTTTACATGGCTGCTGATGGAAGATAAGATATTCACCTGGAACAACCTTCTCAAGCGAGACTGGCATGGACCTGGGTATTGTTATTTGTGTAAAAGTAATGAAGCATCATCCATCCAACTTTTTGTTCGCTGTCCCTTTACGATATCCATTTGGTGCATTTTATGTACTCATTTTAAAGTTCTAAATGGCTGGATGGGGACAACTATAAAGGACTGTTATGACTCTTGGTTTTCTAGGAATGAAAATTTCCCTACTTTACCTGCTTATATATATTGGTTTGTTAGGACTAAAAGGAATTTATCTATTTTTGAATCAAAAACTCCATTTGTGGAGAAATTTCTTTTTCTCTCTATAGCTGCAGTAGTGAGTCCTAAACCAAAAATCCTAAAACCTACAAAAAGAAGTGTCTATAGTCTTCAGAAGAATAAAATAACAGGCTAGTTTGATGGGGCCTCATAGAGGAATGGAGAAATAAGTGGGGTTGAGGGAATTATATCCCTCAATGAGAATATTTCTTATAGATGGTCTCTGAATTTTGGAAAGGGTACGAATACAAGAGCTGAACTCTTAGGGGCTTGGTCTATTCTCACCTTGGCCCACAAGCTGGCGATTTCAGATATACTCATCCTTGGAGACTCTAAAGTTATTATTGATTGGCTGAACAATATTGGTTCTTTGCAGGTTAGCTCTATCGAATGCTGGAAAGAGAGGGTGATTGAACAAAAAAATCTTTTCAATTCAGTCACCTTTGACCACGTCTATAGGGAAGATAATCAGGAGGTAGATATTCTTTCCAAAAAGGCTCTTACAGATCCACCGAGAACCATAATCTTCTATCAGATTAACAATGGACATGAGGGACCTTCCTATCACTTGAAGCTCTTTTAGTCTGGAACATCATCCTTTTTGTTTTTTGAAGACTGTTATAGATCCAGAATATTGGGGGCACTGTATTATGGACAGACACATCATTCTATTATGTTTAGTGGACTAGCAGCCTCCTTTTTTACTACAAAATATTTTTGGTATATTCTGATCAGATTGTAACATATCTTTTTTATTGCTATCTCAGATGGAGTTTTATGAAAATGCATGGCCTTGAACTGTAAGGATCTTTCGACATTGTAAACTGATTATATTTTCTAATATAATGTGCAATTTTCATGTGGAAAATAAATAAATATGGGAGATCTAGTAGTATATACTCACAAGTAAGAGGCATAATGTTAGGTTCTAAATCGTTTCTTCTTTATAGATCCTCAATAAAGCAAATTATCCCATCTCTAATATTCTAATCGTCACAACCGTCTTAAGGGGATTCATATGACTTTCTTCACGGATTATAGGAATATTTGGCTATCAACTTTCTTCTTTACAAATCCTCAATAAAAAAATTATCCCATCAACTTTCTTCTTTACAAATCCTCAATAAAAATATTATCCCATCTCTAGCATTCTAATTGCCACAACCGACTTCAGGGGCTTCATATAACTTTCTTCATGGATTATAGGAAACTTTGGCTATCAACTCCATTGTTTTATTTAAACCCATAACTCAATATATTTATGCAATATGCCCATGGTAATTTCTTCTTTCACTTTGAGTGAAAACAATTCATATTGATTTCATTTAACTCTCAACATTGTTGACAATCAACAAACAAGTCAATCAACAACCAACTGTTCCACATTGTCATTAACAAATTCCACCAACCATTTTCTCATTTCATCCTCATGGAAGCTCGTGAGACTCTTAAATTCTAAAGCTAGGGTTTCCTTGGCTTTCCTCAATTTTTCTTCCATCTTCTTTTTCAAAATCAACTTTTCCTTCTTCATGAGGGTGGGCCCTCCAATTATTTTATAGCCTTAATTTCCTTAAGAAACAATGAACTGCTCCTTTCTGATAGTATGTTGATTATGTAGATTTTAACCTTGTACAATTAATTACTACAAATATATTCTTAATAAAAACAGAAAATATACAATGGCACACACACACACACATTACACAAGGATTTTACCCTAGAAACCAAAACCGGGAAAACTAACAACCTGTTTTAGAGCCACACCTCTAATATTTTATTCATCATCTTCTTCATTCTTTACAATAGAATATATATATGATCCTATGACATCCAAAACTGCTAATCCATTGACCTGGATTGGCCAACAACCCTAATTCCTTAACCGGAATCAGAAAACCATGTGCCGAAAAACCACTAAAAATAGACGCAAAAAACTACCAACATTTTTTTCCTGGGCATTATCCCCAAATCCTCGCACAAGGGGGTTGTGCCTGTTATCACTCCAGGAAACTACTTAGGGTTGTAAGCTAAGTATGCCTGGTAACTTAACAGATGAATTGTTTTCAGTAGGTGGATCAATGGGATACTAAGATAGTGCAATGAAGAGATTACTTATCAGAATAACTTAATGAA